>MU226960.1:203425-226761 GCA_018584345.1 Thuja plicata | reverse complement strand
ATTTCAAAGATCTCAAAGCCAACACACTGTAGATGTGTTATCATTTTGTTTTTCCAATCTAGATAATTTTCTCCATTGAACTTAGGGCTCTCTTTTCTGAAGTAAGACATCTGATCTACCTTAAGCTATTAGGCTTCTTCTCCAAGGCACTTGGCTCTGATACCAATTGTTAGAATAATCCCAAAGGATAACTGAGAGGGGGGGGGGTGAATCAGTTATCATTAACTTTAGTTCTTTTTACTCCCTTAACTTTAGAATACAACAAAGTAAATGCTTAATTAGATAACACAGTACACAACACACAATTTGATTACAGAGAAACCAAATGGTAAAAACCTTGGTGGGAATTAGCACCCACAATGAACTATACTTGTTTATAGTAATCCCTATTAGAAGATATTTCAACCCTGTTAGGAGTTGTACTTTACAATGCAATAAGTATAGTGACCTGGTTAAGGGTCAGACCCTGTTAGGAGTCTTTTACAAATAACCTTGTTAGGGGTGGTGGACTCATTGTCCAAAAACTCACTATTTAATGGTGAAGGCTACAACCTTCTGTATAAAAGATATACACTATATATGATGATGAATTGTAGAGTAGACCTATTGTCTTGATCAGTTCTAGTGTATTACAATCTTTCACTTCTTCTTCACATAGACCTTTGATGAATGAACGAACTCTGATAATCTGCTTTGTACATCTTTCATCTCTTTTCGTATCATTCACACTTAGAGTATCACAAATGACTTGCTATAAGTATCTTCCTCAAATTATGAGATCATGGGACCTGTGAGACAACTCTTCATAAAATCCTTGTCATCTCTACTAAGTACGCAAGCATAATTACAACCACGCAAGTATAAACTGAATAGACGTGACACTTCACTAAGTCGGCCTCACCAAATTAACTATAACTTTGCAATCTTCTTGAAACATGTTTGGCACCTTTAGATAACTATCATAAACTCATAACTAATCATGAATATACACACGCATATCCTGAAGATAGGCGTAGCTCAAGAAACACGTTACATATGTTAGCTCTGAACAGATACTCTTCCAGAACTGTAACTACCAATAACAAAATTACACAACTTGACTAAAACATCATATCTGGATCTGTGTGCATGAACATAATATAATAAATATGTCTACAACATGTATCTAACCACGTAAGTCTTCATGTCATCATTCTGATAAGTACATATAGAATCACTGCTGTGTATTATATGTTGTCATCAATGACAAACATACAATCAATCAATTGCTCAGAATCAAATCTCCAACAAAAATTTTTCATGGCCTATCCATCTTTTATAGGAAATTCATCAGAAAATTTAGTGGCATATGTGCTCCCATTATTAACACTATTAAAGTTGGAAGAAAATGCATATTTTCATGGACTAATGAAGCTAATGAGTCCTTTGAGTTGCTAAATAAGAAGATTGTAGAGAAACCTATCCTAGTCCTACCATACTTTCACAAGGTATTCAAAGTTGAATGTGATGCAAGAAACAAAGCCATTGGAGGGGTCTTGAGCCAAGAAGGGAGATCAGTTGCCTTTTTCAGTGAGAAGCTCAATGAAGCTAAGAAAAAATACTACACTTATGATCTTGAAATGTATGCAATGGTTCAGTCACTTAGGAAATGGAGGCACAATTTATTGCCTAAGAAGTTTGTTGTTTATATTGATAATCATGCACTTAGCTTTCTAAATAAGTAGGAGAAACTTAATCACAGACATGTGAAGTGGATGGAGTTCTTGCAATCTTATACATTTTCCATCAAGCATAAAAAGGGATTTTGAACAAATTTGTTGATGCTCTCAGTAGGAGACATTTGACCACACAACCCATCTAGTTAGAGTGTTGGGGTCCATTCCATGAAGGATATGTATGTTACAAATGAAGATTTTAAAGAAGCTTATCATATTTGCATTGAGATGAAAAACATATATCATACTGATTTCTCTGAGTTTATTGTGCAAGATGGTCTTCTTTTCAAAGGAATTTCTTTATGTGTCCCAAAAGGATCTATGAGAGAGAACACTATCAAAGGTGGGAGACTTAGTGATGATCCACCTCAAGAAGGAGAGATCTATAATTCAAGGTGGGAGACTTAGTGATGATCCACCTCAAGAAGGAGAGACTACCCAAAGAGAAATACACAAAGCTTATGATGAAAAATATTGGCCCTTTCAAGATTCTGAAGAAATGTGGAAACAATGCCTATAGAATTGATCTACCATCTCACATTGGCTTATCACCTATTTTCAATGTTGCAGACATCTATGCTTATAAAGGAGAAGATAGTACTACTGATATGGAAGGTACTCTAGAACCTCCTACACTCCAACCACTCAAGGACATGCCACAAGAAACTCCTCCTGAGATTGAAACCATTCTAGACAAAAGAGTAAATAATAAAACTAGGAGGAGCACTTACTATGAGTACTTGGTAAAATGGAAACACCAACTAGTTGAAGATGCTACTTGGATGAACCCTGAAGACATTCTGAAGACAGATTATCCACTTGAAGAATTCACAACTCAAGAGACTTGAGTTATTTTTGTCATGAGGATTATGGTGCAGGGCACCTCCTGAAGATCCTCATTTTTCTTGCTTTCTTTGTTGTAATAAGGTGCATCCATGAGATCACCCTTGTGTGTGTTTGTTTTTTTGGGTCTTTGATGTAAGGTGAAGGACCTATGCTGAGTTATAAACCTAGGTTCCTGAAACCATGGTTAGACCTTGTCAGCTGTTGATTTTTGTGTGTCTAGTTAGAAGTATGTTTCTAAGTCCTTAGTTATGTCCTAGCCATGTTTTGGACCTCTCCCACACCTTGGGAGGTCATTAAGGTTGACTTTTTTCCAAATTAGCAACTCTGTCACTTATTGCCAAAAAGTCATCTTTTTGCAAAATGACTTTTTCAAACTGTTGCTCGGTATATGACAAATCCTTTGTAACTGACCTCACCCACCTTCTAAAGCTTCTCAAATACTTGGAGGATGCTATTAGGTTAGAGAATACCTTCCATGAAGGTTAGATCACAGAGTGTACGAAGTTTAATGTTTGAGCAAGGAAATAGAAGAGTATTTTGAGTCATTTTTGTATGGTACATCTTTGTACAAATTCATTTCAAAGATCCATTTGTAGAATTTTGTAATTCCTTGAGTCTTCTTACCTTTCCAGTTGATTTGAGGTGTTTTTGTAAGTCAGTGAAAATTTATCAATTTTACATTTTTGTTGTCTGAGAAACGAATGCTCTACTGGACCAGTCTCAAAGATGTGATCCTAGAAAGAGATTTATCCAATGGATTTCCTTGGCCACTTGGAAAATATTAGCTAGGATCATGGTATTTAGGAATCTAGAAGCTCAGGCTCTCACTCTTAGTCTTATTTTTAAAATCAAGCCCTAGGCTAATTATCCCTATGTAATTAGCCTAGTTTGTTAGTACAGTCACATGCATGTGCAATATATGAGTTGGGGGATCAAACCAAATGTGTTTATATAATAAATTGGGGTAGGTTAATCCATCCAAATCTCTTCATTTCATCCATGAACCCACCTTGTATCACTTTCCTAACAAACCAAGCCTAAACTAGCTAATTAGGTCTATGTGTTTTGTGAGAGCTTAGGGGTGCAAGAGTGGAGTGGGGTGTTAATGCTTTAAGAGGTTTACAAAATCCATAAAGGGTATCTAGAAAACCTATCATATATTTTAGAGCCCACTTCCACAAAGAGTTAAGTCCCAAAAACCCACTGGTTAGGGCTACAAGGAATCCTAGGCTATTTGGGGTTCGAGTAACCTTGGGTCTTCAAGACCAAAACAAATGGTGGACTCTTGGTCTCTGGGGTCTATGAAGAGTCTTCAATCCATTAGGATAGATTTTTGAATCCACTGGTGAATTTTTACACCTTATTGTGTGGTTTAGGGAAAGTGTCCCTAAAGGAGAAATTGCTTTGATCCATAGTTTGATCTGAAGAACCAAGAGAGAACAAGGGAAGCCTATTGACCCCTTGGAAAAGTGAAGAGACACCCTAAGAAGACTTGGGTAGAGTTGGATTGATCTAATTTGGAGTTTGAAGAGGAATCAAAGAGCTAGGGCCCATTATGGTCTTCTTGCAGTGCTCTCTACATCAATTAGCCACACCATTCTTTCTTTGTGGTATGGCCTTGATGTTGAATGCTTTGAAATCATTGATCAATTCCCATGCCCTATTTTAGTAGGCTGAAAGTATCTTATCGTTGCAAGGATACTGATTGTGGACTTTCTTGATGACCAAATGTGAATGTCCTTCCACTATTAAGGCATTTATTCCTCTCTAGTAGGCCAGGAGGAGTCCACAGACCAATGCTTCATACTCTTCAACATTGTTAGTGCACCAAAATTGCAATTTTTATGCAGCATAAAAAGACTTACCTCTCTGATCTATGAGTTTTATCCCCACTCCTTCTCCTTGTTTTCATTTGGATCCATCAAAGCGTAATTTCCATATCTGGTAGTGTTTTGTGGGTTTTGAGCCATCCAAAACCCTTTTAGAGAATCCCTTTGTTCGGGGATGTTGCTTATTTTCTCCGTCACTACCCAAGGAAGTTTACTCTTCCTTTTCCATATCTTAGGTGCTTTCAGGGCTAGGGGATTTAGTTTTTTCACCTTCTTTATCTTCTTGTGGTTCTCTATATGACAGACACACTCCATCATCTGAAGTGCTCCAGTCGCTGAGAAAGTTCAATGTAGGGATTTGGGTGTCTATATCTGACCTACCATCTTGACTTTCGGTCGGGGCATCTGTGTCCACTAGGTTATTTGTTCTGACCATAGAGTCACCTTTTCTTGCTATCTCAAGGGTTTCCTTTCCTGCTTCAGGTCCCTTCATGTTTTTGAATGGTAGAGCAATTTGGGTCAGCACTCAAGACAATGCGCATTGGCAATTAGAGCGCGTGAATTCTGAGTGACTCTCTTGATTTAACTGATAGTAATCTGGCAACAGAAGGATGTTAGGGTCTGCATCTTTCCCTAGGTGTTGCATGCTTGTTTTTATATTAACAATGAATTTTTGAAAGATGTCTTCATGGATGTTGGGTTCCAGTAGGCCTTGTATCATACTATGGCTTTGTTCTTCAACTTTCCTGATTTGGAACATGAAAATGTCATCCATCCAATAAGTGCCTAGGTCAGTCTATGTGAACATAAATTCATTAAGAGCATTATATTCAGTGCTAATATTTCTTAACTTAGGATCAACATTGATCTTGATCTGGATATCCAATCCCTTCCATGGTAACCATAATTGCGTGAAATCCGTGGACAACCATCCTCTCAAGCATTTGGTCCATTCTCTACTTAGTAACATTCCATAAGTTTCCAGAATATCCACCATGTGCACATCAATGTACTCTTGTATCCTTAGATCAGTAACCAGTTGGATGTGTACATCCTTGAGAATGCCAATCACCTTGACCTCTATCTTTTCAAGTTGGATCACCATTATGTATGTGGTTTGTGGAGCCATTCCCAATTTCTGATAGATAGATAGTGGAATGACGTTGCAAGATGCTCCAGAATTAATTAGGCAGTTGTGTAAGTTCTTCCCAAATACACGTAGAATGAGAAGGAATGGTGGTACCTCTATCTTGTCTTTGAACATTGCCAGGAAAGCTTTGGAAACATTGAAGTTAGAGGTGGTCTTTGCATTTCCAGTCATTTTCCCCTATTTTGAGTGGTCCAAGGATTTCAAGAGGGCTTCTCTCTAAGAAGGGAAACCTTGGAGCATCTCAAACATTGATATTATAGCCTTAGTTTTCTTTATCTCTTCAACTGCATTATATTTGTCATTTGACCATGTCGAGCTACTGTAACTAGTGAATGTGTTTGGTGGGGATGAGGTAGGAGCATTCGAGCCTCTCAGTAGTGTGGGATTATTTCTCAGTCGTGGATTTGGTGGAGTTGGTGGTTTACTCAGAGGCATACCATTGGTCATGTGTTCCTTTCAAATTTTTAGATTGTAGGAATTTCAGTGATCATTCTGAAAGGCATGAAATTCTGAGTATTCAGGCTCGTTCTCCCTTTGGAATGGGAAGATGAACTCTTCTTCTCCCGAACAAGGGCCCAATTTTTCTCAATTTCTAGATTCATAGGAATTGAACATCATGGAATTGAACTGAACTGATGGATCCTCTAGATCCTGGGGATAATTATTATGGGAGTTGCTTCCATATCCATTTTTACTTTGGTGTAGATTTGAAGCCCCATCAAAATTATCTTTCATAGCTTCATAGGTGTTAGAATTATCCACCGGTATACTACCATTGTTGGGTTGGGTGTTCCATGGTCTACTCAGTATCTGCTACCCAAATGACCTATCTTGTGTATTTTTGTTATTGTTGTAAGTGTTAAAATTTTGGTTCTAATTTTGGGGATAAGGATTTGGGCTAGCCGGTGCTCGTTGGTATCCACGTTGGTTTTGGGAAGGATTTAACTTCATCTGAGTAAGCTCATTTGTGATTTAGGACAAGGTCTTCTTTATAGCATCCAATTCAGAGGCTAAGTGGGTATCTAGTTCATCTTGGGGCACGACCCTCTATTCTACAAACATTGGTTTATGAGCCTCGTAACTAGGTTAAGTAATGGATGGCAATCAAGATGCAAATAGTTGTGCCAGAATTGGATTCAATGGATGTGGGTGAGTGGCCAAAACTTGGCTTCTTGTTGCAAAGAGATGTGGGGAAGCAACATTGTCAATGATGGACATCATTGCGAAGTCCCCTTCTTGCGGGTCCATTTGTTGTGTGAATATTATGGCCTCAATATACACCTTTTCCATTGTGTCTCTATCTGCAGGCGGGGGTCTTCTTAAAAAGATTGAGGTGAAGGGATCCAAAGATTTGAGGTAAACTTATATCATGACTGCCTCTGGTATGGTGTAAGGAGCTTCCAAATTTTTGTGCATTTTTTGGAAATGATGATTGAATATTGCGATGGGCTCCTTATGATCTTTTCTTGTTGTTATGAACTGGCGATGTGTCATGGCCGGATCCACATACAACTTGAATTGATTGAGAAATCTGGTTTCGAATTTGTTCCATGCAGAGATAGATCCCCTTGGTAAATTTAGGTATCAGTTGTATGCAAATTCTCCCAAGGTGTATGGGAAAATATGACATACAACATCTTGGTGGGCAATCTCCTTGTAGTTGCAAATTTCTTTAAGGGCATGGATGTGTTCTTCTGATGTCCTTGATTCACCATATACAGAACATGTGCAAAACCATTTCAGATTTTTGGGAAGTTCATGGAGCTGCCCAAAAAAATTTAATAGAGAACTTTTTGTGTTGGTGAAGAAAGCCATTCGAAGAGGTTGTTGCAAATTCTAATTTTGCATGTTCTAATTTTGATTTATGGCTATGGGAAAAATTGGGGCAGCAATGTATGATTGTTGTCCAAGAGGATTCTATGACTTGATAGGATGGTGAGAGGAGCTCTCTCTTGTTTTCCCTTTGTCACTACAAGCTCTATGATGGTGAGTGAGTTTGATGAACTCACTTCTTTTTGGAGTTGATCTAAGCACTTTCTCAAAATGCATTGGAGAAAAGGATTCGATGTTTTCCAGCTTTTCATTCTTGAGGCCCTCCTTCTAGCACCACTTCTGTTGAGTGTCATTTTTACACAAGTCAATGGCTAGGATCTTGAGATTCAATTTCCTCTCTTGAAAGAATAATGAATTTATTCCCAAGGTTCTCCAGGGTTGGGTCACAACCTGATTGGTTACTTAGTTGAAGATAAATGTGAATGTTCATGAGGAGGCCTTCACTGGTACGTTCAAGACATCAAATTACAAAACAATTTTGGTTCTTTTTGGTTTTTTTTTTCATTTTAGCAAAGATTGGTGTTTTAATAAAAACATGCAATTTTGTATTTTCAAGATGATTACTTTCAGATTTATGATAGAATTCAAATGAGTAGGATGATGAGAAATGGAGTAAATTGCTGAAATAAAATCCTACAGAAATAAACTGCTATAAACCCTTCCTTGCAAATTAAATGAAAGAGAGATTTGGAACAAACCCATGGACTATAAATCAGACAAAGTCATAATTCTATACCCGGTGGGTAAAATTGTTTGGAGAGAAAATAAATTCACCCATCCAAGATTTTCACAATCTATCAAATCGTGAAGCCACCAAGATGTGTGCACCCACAAGACAGATTTATCATTAAGCCCAATAGCTGATCCCTTCCATGCATTCATCACAACAAGGTAGGTAGACAACAACAAACTCCAACTAAGATAAACCTAGATTTGAAACACAATAAAACAATTGGCTCTTTGAAAATAATGAACGAGTATACACACATTCACCAATTTTGCATATGTAGCAGCAATTAACACACCACTAATGAAGCACCAAATGTAGATCTTTATTGCATTAAGAATCTGACCCCATTACATTGATTTTGATTACAATATATAGAGTTCTGATCTACAAACTATAAGTGCCAAAATTAGGGCATCAAAGAGTGTAAATTAATGAAAATAAACTAAAACTAGAACTTTTGTGAAAGGAAACTACTGCTAACTGATACTAACAACTCGCACGGATTTTAAATCCATTTACAATAAGTTTGTCCATGCAAGAGGGATCAAACTCATCAAGAAAAGAGAGAGAGAGAGAGAGAGAGAGAGAGAGAGAGAGAGAGAGAGAGGAATAGGGTTTCTCTGCATGCAGCTGGAATCTTCTTCTTGATCTTGAAGTTCTACCTTGGATTATTCATCTGAGGCTCTCTCTATGACGGGAACTAATAGAGGACCCTTAATCCTTAAAAAAAAAACTCCAGTTGGGAACCCATCTGATCTGGAGTTCATACTCCATGAAAAAAAGTGATCTTGGTGGAAACACCTAGATCTTTGGACCCCATCCTCTTGTATGAAGTTTTCTAGATGCCCCAAAAATGCTAAGTGTTGATATCTAACTCTGGAGGCCCGAAATTTTTGGCCCTTTCAGAGGCTAAAAGGCAGAAAGGCTGAAATGTCGGGAAGGCCAAAAATTTTGGCCCTTTTGGAGGCTGAAAGGCCAAAAAGGCCAAAAGACCAAAGGCCGAAACACTGAACTTTAGGCTTTGTGGAACATTTTCCAAGTGTGGAAAATTGTCATCTTCAAAAATGATGAAGGGATTTAAGGAGTTATTTTGGAAAGAATTTTGGATGTGCAGCCCGAAGCCTTTGAATGATCTCCTGAACTTCCTCATAATTTATATTTTTCCTCTTTTCTTTATTGACCTTTCGTTCTTGCTTCTCCCTGAATATGGGCAATTCAAAAGCAAAGAACTTGATATCCTCTTCATGTTCTAACATTACCTGCATGTCTTCCTTGGAGTGGAACAACTGTTGTAGTGCCTCTTTGGTGCTGACCTCTGCTAGGATATATTTGAACTATTGAACCACCTCTTTTGATGGACACAGGATATGTTTATCTTGGTCCTGGTATAAATCAAGGTCAATCCTTGTAAAGAGACCATCTATCTCCTCTACCCACTCCAAGACCTCCTTTTTTCTAACACGTTGGCTTGACATTCTTTGTAGACCTTAATTATCTTGGTGATGCACTTGATCTAGGTCTCAAAGTTGTCTATCTCTTCACCCTCATATATCGTTACTGAGATCTGGAAGTGCTATTTCTTGATTATTTTTAGGTCTTGGAGGACAGGTTGCATTTTTATTATCTTAGAATCTAAACCACCTTCATTTTCCATTAGGTCTATCAACTTGGATGATTCAATCAAGATGACTTTGAAAGGCCTAAACACCAGTTTGATGGCCCCTTCTCCGTATTGTTCAAAGTCATTTTTTTAGTTTGCACTCGCTTGGACGAAGGAAGGGGTCAAACCAGCCGGTAAATTTGGGGTTGCCCTCTTTTCTAATACAGCCTATAATGAGGCCTCCAGACAACTTGGATCAATGAGACCCACCATTTTATGAATGAACTTCTTCAAAGCCTCATTTTTCTCTATTAGGTAGTTTATAGCTTCCTCATCCTTGCTCATGAATCCTAGAGCGTGCTTAAGCCCTAAAGCTGCCAATGTCTTGCTCCCTTCCCTAGTAGGTTCACTTAAGTCTACCTCTTCAAGTGTGTAATATTATGGAGTGGATTTTGTTTGAGAAGTTCTAGCAGAGGGAATTGCTACTTCTGCCTTCTAGTAACCCCTAGTGTCTTGGGTGACATAGGATATTGTCCTATCTAGTATGTTGACATCTATTTGGTGGAAGGCTTGCCCTAAAGATGTCATACTTGTGTCTTCCCCATAATCCCCATCTATGTAAGTCCTCTTCCCGGTCTGAATCTCTTTAGTAAACCAAGTAGGTTTACTAAAGGCAATGACTGGCTCATATGGGGCAATGTGTAGGATCGACGCCAAGTTTTGTGACCCAGGGGTCAATTTCTCTTCTGATTCTTTATCATGTTCTCCCTCCTATTCACCATCTCCCTCATTCACCTCTTCTCCTTGACCTCTTTCTTCTCCTCTTCTCCTCACATCTTTTCCTCTGATGCCCTATCTTTCCCATTCTTAACTTGGGCCTCATCCCCCAAAGAACTGATCAAGACTTCTGTATTGAGGCCAGTCATGGCCTCCAGTGTGGTTTTAAAAGGTGACATGGTTTCTATGCTTATTGACCCCTAAGGAGTTAGGATGAATCATTGTAGGGGTACAGATGGAGGTTGGGTAGGTGTTGGCACTATGAGTGGTGGAGTAGGAATATGCACTATGAGTGGTGGAGTTGGAATAGGAGTTGGGTGACTAGAAGTTGAAGGAGGTGGAGTCGGCATTGGAGTTGGGAGAGAAGGTAGTGGAGTGGGAATTGGTGGAGGGAGAGAGGTTGGTGGAAAGGGAATGTGAGGTGGTGGAGTGGAAGTGGAATTTTCTCCTGCAGCTCTATCCCTTGTTGTGTCCTGAGGTGTTGTGGCATCTAGAGTTTCAGGCCCTTGGTTTGTGTTGGAGCTTATCCCTATGACTGGCATGTTTAGTTCTAGATTGGTAAACTTAGCCTGAGGTGGAGTGAGGATTACATATTGCTTGATAAGTGTTGGATCCCCCTTGTCAAACCTTGTTTCTAAATCAAGTGTGTCCTTCTCCTGGTCTGGAAAGCCTTTTAGGCCTTCAAAGTCAGATATTTGGAACTCATTTGAGCCTAAGGCATCCAAGGGATTGTCCTACTCTTTAGGATTTTCTATATGTTTCCTGGAAGTCTCCTTTCCTTCCTCTTCTAAGATCTTTTCCTTTTGACTAGAGGTACATCTTCTTCTTCTGGCTAATCTTGTACGGTGTCCAGTTATGGAAACACAAAAGTTCTCCTCCTTTAATACATTTTCTTCCCCTTTTGGGTAGTAGGAGGAGATTGGCCAGAAATAGAAGGGCCTTCATCTATGGGGCCTGTGATGATCCCACTGGAGGATCTATGTCCATTCATCCTTTTTTATGAGCCTTGTGTCTTGGATTAGGACCATACTTTACCACATGTTCATGGCCATAAACTATGCTTGGCTTCTGTGGTGGTGCTTTCTTATACTAGGGCACTATAGACTTCTCCCTGTGTTGCTTACCTGCCTTCTTGGATGGATCAATAAATGTCTTCACTAGGATTGTATCCATCTTATAAGGAATTTTGATCCATGTTTCAGATGTTTAGATCACATGCCTAGGTTGAGATTCAATGTCATCATTCTCATCCTTATCGATTTTTACATTCATGATGGGCTTGTTGTATATTTTTTTTGTAGTGTAAATTGCCTCCATCACCCTATCTGAATCATTTTCCCAAACCTTTGGGGGAATTGTTGTTTTCAAAATTTCCTATGCAAGGGTAAGGGACATCCTACAATAGTCCTTGATTTTAACCTCATGATCATCTATACAGTTTATCCAGTGATCTTCAAGATGTGGTTCACGAATATAGAATCTCCCAACAATGTGGTTGTATGTACCCATTGGGTCAAACTTGGGCTGGACTATTTTGTAGAGGTTAAGTGGACACTCATCCCACTCAAAGGCCAAGGATTTGCAGACCTTCATGTCTTGTAGAGTGTATGGGCCCAAATAAATAGGTAAATCCTAGCAATGCTTCTTCTTATGTTTTATATGCTCATAGGCATCTGTGAGCTCCCTGGTAATTTCTAAAGTGATTACCCAATCAGATGGATACCTGGGCAACTTCTTCAATTTCAAAGTAGACCCTGCCACCTTGATATATGTGAATGTTCTAAATTGTATGTAATAGGACCCAATGGCCCTTACCTTGGTAGCTTCTTCCTTTGACATCCTCTTTGCGAAGCCACCTTCAATAGATCAAATAATCGCGAAGATGAAAGTGTCATTTACTATTATGTAATCTGGGCTATCCTTTGGCATATTTTCCTTTCTGAATGGCTATGGATATACAACATGGGGCCATGCATTCTGATCATTTATGTTTCCCCTTTTGGTAAGTCTCAAATAGTCTTCCCGTGCGGCTATAAAATACACTATGTATGTACTCATGTAGAATTTTGGGTTATGTTTCACCGCTATTAGCCGTTCATCCAACCTATCACTGATAATGGTTCTCCAATTGAACCTAGACTTGTAGCCTCTAATTTTCTCTATCAGGATCATCATCCAATCCTCAAGTTGGATGGATTGAGATAGTACATACACTCTGCTTAATAATGTCACCGCTACCTGGATGTCATCTTTCAAATATCCCCTCCTGAGGTCTATCTTATCCAACTTGGTTTTTGGAAGTGGTTTCTTGAGGTAAAAATTTTTCACGATCTCGTATGCCTCTTCACCTTTATTTGTGAACCATCTGAGGCTTTTTCCAATGAAGAAGTCATAAAAACTTGTCTATACCCTTGTGGAGGTGGAAGACCTCTTCTATGATGTATGGCATTATGTCTAGCACCACTTGTCCTTCTATATTCTGGACCACCCTTTCATCTGGATTGTAATGGTTTGATAGGGTCATTATCACCTCAGATGAGGAGACAACCACTAGGTGGATTGTTGCATTAACCAGGCCTTAAAGGACTAGTGAAGTGTAGTCCTTGGATCTTCCTACTGGCTGGGAGCATCTTACAAGGAACTCATCCAAGTCCACATTCCCAATGTCGGTGTCTGTGATTTCTATGTGTTTATTTCTGATCTTTGAAGGGGGATGATTTCCCTTGTATAGGTACTTCATTGGAGACATTGTTCATTGCTGAGGAATTCCTGTGAGAAAAGAGTGCAAGTATCAGTGTTTTATTGAAAATGAAACTACAAAAATGGGAAAAACTGATTAATCTAGAAAAATAGAAGTGGAAAGCTCTTTAAGTAGCCAGAAATTGAGTTTTTGCACTTTTGGCCTTTTCAGGCTTTGGATGCCGAAAATTGGGTTGGGGTTTGAAAGGGACGAAAGTGCAAAAAAGAACAAGTGATGAGGAACCAACCTTTAGGGCCTTCATGGTGCAAAAGTCCAAACAAAATTTTGAACGCCGAAAGTCTGAAACCCACGAATGGACGACCATGATTTGGTGATTCAGACTTGTTGGTGTTTCAGAAATTTCAAACGTGTGAAATGCTAAAAAGACCAAAAGCACGAGAAGCACTTGGGCAATAGAAAACCTGACCCGATTTTCATCCTTTTAGAGGCTGAAAACCTGTGACAAAGGTCGTGACAGAGAAAAACCTAAGGGACAAGACAAAAAATGAAAAAAAAAAACTACAAAAGGAGAGGGATCCTCCTCCACAAGCTCAAATACAAAAACCCTAAGGACTTGCGGGGAAGCACACTGGATTGGACAATAGGACACAAAAAAAACTAACCTAACTAGTGAAAGAAAAACAACAAAATTGGACAGCGAGAAAGACTTACCTTTCAAGCGCATGGGGTGGTGGAGGACGAGGACAAGAGAGGCTGAAGGCAAAGGGTGAACAAAAATGACCAGCAAGGATGACAAAATGGCAAGGTTGTGAGAGCACTGAAGATGTTTTGATAAAATCATAAAGTAAATACTCACTAAGGGCTCCAACCCTTATATAGCCCGTGGACTATGTCACCACCTTTCTGTGTTTCGGCTTCTAAAACACCAAAAGGTCTAAAGCTTTGGTCCTTTGGCCTTTTTGGTGTTTTCAAAGGTCTAAAACACCAAAAGGGCCGAGCTTCGGCCTTTTGGCCATTTCGGTATTTCAGAGGACTCTAGGTCCTCCAAAACATCAAAAGAGAGAAAAGGCCAAAAATAGCTTTTGGCTTGGCTCAATAGGCCCATTCAGAGACCCACTTGCAAGGAACCGGGAAAGGGGGAGACTCAAAAAAACAAAAAGACACCAAAAAAAGGGGGTCCCCTTGGTCAGAGAACCAAAATGGGGTGTGTGTTGTGGACCCACAACACAACCTTTTTATATGCCTCTTAAAGATAGAGGCTACTTTATGGTTGAATGAGAACGTGAACATTTGTTTGTACTAATTAGTATTGTGTGTATTATTGAATCAAATTTATTACAATTTGTAAATAATGTTTATATTATTCAACAACCTTGTTCATGTGTTTTGTCTCTTGTTTTTCCTGTGCCTTGATATTTTTTGGAGAGGGATATTATGTGTGAATATGCAGTTTCTGCTATTTTCAAATAAAAATTTCTCTATAATTTTTGATTAATTTTTAACACCATTAATGAGTCCCATGCATTAAAAATAAAGGTGGATTTGAATTTACTCTTTCTTGATGAACATCCCCTCAATTGAGGGCTTGTCACAAGAAAAAGGTTGCGGAAAAGATATGTATCATTAAGAATTTGTCTTATTGATGATTATTTTTTCTCAAATATAAAGGAACTCTTCAATTGTTCTCTTCTATCTTATCTCCATCTTACACACCCTAAAAACAAATTTTAATATGCTTAATTTTGATTTATATTAGCATTTCCATAATTACTTCTACATAGAAAATCAAAACTTCTATTGGCTCATCGTTGCACGTACAAAATCGCGCAAATGCTAGTTAATTTTATTTCACAAGTTTATATATGTCTTTTACTCATATTATGGGCTTTAAAAGGAATATTTGTATAATGTCAACAACATGATCACAATCAGTAATAATTACATATAACGATAGAGAATGCAACCAAGAAGATCCACATATAATGTTGATAGTGAATTTGTGTGTTACATATACTCTTTCTTTTTATCTTTAAGAAAATCTAATGATAAGGAAAGAGAAATATGCCATTTTTGAAATTGAGAATCTAAATATATATTTTAACTACTTTAAGCTATGTAATTCCATACAAAATACATAGAATGAGATATCAAATATTACCATTCCACCAATAAAAATATTATTTTGAAAAATTAAACTATTGAAGTCATTTTGTTTAACCATATATATATATATATATATATATATATATATCTGTGTGTGTGTGTGTGTGTGTGTTATGGATGATGTTTGGGGTGTGTGGAAAATGTTCTAGATATATATGTTACCTCCTAATCCAAGACAAGGAGATCCCAAATGATTAACCAAAAGGAGGCAATCAATGCAATAAGGAATCAGCTAGTTATGGATAAAGAGGGGAAGGGGATCTAATTTCTTAATTATACAGTAAAAAAATAGATCTGAAAGATTAGGATGAAATGAAACACTTGTCTTGAAATGTAGCAGATCTGGAAATTGTTGTTTTCTGGTGTCTCTACTAGGGTTCTAGAAATTTTGCAACCTTCCCTAGCCTAGAAATAGAGAGACAGAGAAAACCCAGAAATCCTTTTCTTTTTTAAGCCAAGTTGACCTTGACCCAAATACGGGGGCACAATTGTACCCCTTTATGTTGACCTTGACCTGCACTGCTCCGATGGAAATTCTGTTCATGGATCTCAAAAGTTTACCAAAAAGGGTATCCAAATTTTCTCTATAATTTGCTATTCTATACCCGTACCTGCAAGAAAAATAGTTTTTTTTTGTGGGAGGAGGGGTTTTCCTTAGTCAAACCCCAATTTTAGGAATTAACCTTGAAATAAAAACTGAAATGGAGAATTCTAGCAAGTAGTAGAAGTAGATCTAACAAGAAAGCTATGATATTCAATAGATATGCAATTGTATTTCAAATGTAAACAAGTATGTTAATATGAAAGCTTAGACTCAAGATTGAATACCATAAATGTAAATCAAAACCTCCATGATTGTATGCTTGGAATCCACCTTGAAGGAAGAATGAATGAATCTTGAGGATGCACAAAGGATCTTGAAGGAAGATCACACAACCATGATGGACAGATCTAGGGTTTGAATGATGAATCTTGAATGCTTGAACCAAATCCCTTCAAAGGCTTGAATGCTTGAATCCTTGATCTTCAATTGAGAACTTGAATGCTTGAGAAGAAGAGTTGAAAACCTTGATTGAAAACTTGGAAGCTTGAAATCATGTAGAACAATGGATGCTTGAAAGTAGACAATCACTTCAATAGATTATTTGTAGATGATCCTTCATTATTCTTGTTCTTCATCTTAGATTATCCTTCTTAGAAAATGAGAGGAGAAGACTTCCTTATATACTAGTCTAGGGCACAAACTCCTAGAGAGGAAGACATATTAGAATTAAATCCTAATTAGGCTCATACTCCTAGAAGTGGACCTATATTAAATATCTTTTAAAGAGTCACCACTTCGAAGCCTGAAACAACCAACCCAAAAGTAGGAAATAAACTTTTGAGTTTCCCCCCGCATTTGGCACACTTTCCAATGAAAAGGGGGGACCTAGGTCAAAGTCGAGGTTGACCCTAACCTAGGTCAGGGTCGAGATCAACCTTGACCTAGGTCAAGGTTGAGGTCAACCTTTACCTAGGTCAAGGTCAAGGTCAACCTTGACCTAGGTCAAGGTTGAGGTGGACCTTGACCCAAGGGGTCAAGACCCCTGGAAAATATGTTAGGCGGGGAAAACAGTGCCTAGAGAGGCCCAAACAGGGTCCTAAATAGGCACATAGGATGGAAAAGGGATAAAAATTAGAGGACAACATGATAATGGCCCAAAAAACCCCCTAAGGAGGGATACATAGTCTTAACATGGAAGTAATTCTATTTTAAGACGATACAAACCATACATTGATAAAAAATTGTTAATAAGTGATTCCACTAAATTTTTTAGAATTAATAAAATGAACAAGCGAGCGAGCAAAGCACAAGCTAGGAGGTTACAGAAAAAAAATCTTAAGGAAAACTAGGAGGAGCTTTATAGATGGGACCAAAGATGAAGCCAAGGCAATCTAGGAAGGTGACAAGGTGAAACTGATAGGGAGTTTTAGTTGGAGGATCTGCAAGCTAGGGCAAGAAAAAAATGGAACAATTTTTGGAAATAAAAAATTGCACATCCAAGAAATTAAGGTTTGGGCATTCTAATGGGAGAAAAGAACATGTATTTAGGGAAATGAAAAGGGAAAAAGGAAACTTTTGTAAGATTAGCAAAGATGAAAGAACTACCTTGGATCAACTATCAGAGAAGATTCTAAGGATTGCAAGAAAAATTGGGAAAGGACAATCTCTGAGGATGTTTAAACACCAAAAACAATTTATAGTGTAAAGGGACCTATATGTTCATGAAGGAATAAAGAAAGGGGGCAATCAATACCCTCAAGATCCATATTGGAAATCCAACCAAGGGAATGATTGATGAATGGTTAAAGTTTGAAATGAAGGGAAACTAGAGCACGAGTATGGGTAGTTTTGACAAGACGAAAGGAAAAGAGTGGATACTTCATAATATTTCAAGGTAAATTGGCCTTCAATCAATGGTCGATCAACTAGGAACTTCACCAAAAAATCTTTGAAAGGTAAAGGAGATCTCTTGGAGAACGTAGGATTCTAGGGCATACAAGAGAAAATTAAAGGTATATATAAAGATCCTAAAAAGTGCTTTGTAATTTATACCAATAATAAAGAAGTAGAAAACTTGATTTAAAGATTGAAAGAAGTTGGAAAATTTATTAAATGGGGTAGGGGTCGGCCTGCCTTCAGAAAATTAAAAAAATGGTGTGACATAAGGGTATGTGCACGAATTTGTGAACCAAAAAGGGGGGTATAAGTGGACACATTTTTTCTGAAATTGGGTAAACCTAAACTTAAAAAAAGTTTGAGGGTCATGCACTCAAAATAAGAAGATATTTAAAAAATAAAAATTGTAGTACCTTGAATCTAGTTTCTAAAATACTAATTTTTTTAAAAAATTGATAAGATTAAGAGGGTCAAACCTTGCGCGCATGAAAACCTGTTCCTACTTTTTTCAGAAAAACATAACATAGCTGTGCACTGTACAAAAGATATAGTTATATTCAGTATTTTTCAAATCAATTTGGTAGGATGATAGGTAAGAGTGAGATCTAGAAGTTGTGTTTTTTTTTTTGTAATTTTCCAATGAGTATTTTTTTTGTGATTTTTCGAAGTGATCGCATCCTGGAAATTTGGTACTTGTTTGTGCGATGGGCATAACTTGCATCAAAATAGTAAAAAAAGAAAACTTTTTTTTTAAAAGTGTATAGAATCAAGTGTAGAACAATAATATGTAATTTATTTGTTAAGTATATCAAAATTTATTAAAAAAATGGTAGACATATGTCTGTGCAAAGTGACTAAAAACATCATGTGCACCAAGATATGATAAATGTAGACTATCCAGAACATCCCTACAACCATTTTATGAAGTATCTGATCATTATGCGCTGGCCCAAGTAAAGAAAACCACTAAAATAAAGCATCTGATTATCTCCTCTATAGTTCACCTTGAAGATCTGATAATGTTGAAGTCCTAAATTTTATGACTTGATCTTTTTATCCATGCATTGGTTTATCATGGAGTTCACTTCTATTTTGAATGATTTGAATATTGAATTGGGCACACACATCAGTATTTTGATTCGTTTAGGCATGATTTTAGGAGGTTGGATAAATAAAAAATAATCTGCTATAGCTAACCTTTTCTCCAAAGGTGGTAGAGTACATACATTTTCTGCATCTCCCCAACCAAAGTTCACTTCATTAAATCCCAACCACCTCCAATCACTTATTGAAAGAAAATTTTCATATTTTATATGCACATTTGATGTATGCACGTGTGTCACAATACTTGGCATCAAATATCCATTATTTAATAATGACTTTGATCTTTTTATCATTTTTGTAGCTTACAAAAATGATCCATTGATGAGATCTTGTGCAATATCTATTGAACATCCCATATCGATAGCATTACCATAGTACCATTGTGGAAGTGGGGGATGAACTGATCTCCTCATATCAGTTCATACTTGTGATTTTGAGAATGAGAGGGAATGGGATGGAAACCAAAACTGAAATTGTGTGATTTAAACAAGGCGTGAGTGAACCTTTATATACACTAATACAACTGTTACAATTTTGGAAAGGCATCTAAATGTAAATAATATTGAGCTGCAATTATTCAACCTCACTATCAATCCTCCATATTTTATCCAAGGATTTCATTGTAAAAGTCAATCATACTAGTTGCGTGACGCTATGCTTGAGACATTTACCTACTCAAGATTTTCTCATCTTAATAATATGAGTATATTATAATGAATATAGGTAAAATATCAAATGAGAGACAATTGTTAATTTTTCTACGATGGCAAAGGACCTTTGGTTGTCAACACACATGGTGAATTAATTATTTAATAACAACAAATCTATACTATATTTTGGCAGCATATTATTGTCTCTTTATTTGTATTCTTTTCAATTATTTCAATATAAAAAAATAATGCAAAGACTTGGTATCATCTTCCATGCCTCAACCTCGCCTTTGATTAAATTAAGATAGATGTGTAGTGAATTTATATTTTAATATGATCTAGGTGTTAGTAATAACTGAGAGGGGGGGGGGGTGAATCAGTGGCCTCAAAAATTAATCCTTAAATAAACCCTTAAAACTTATAACCACAAATTATGCCTCTAGTTATCTTCTGTCCTACAAGATGAATGCCTTGAAATACTTATATAAATTTACTACTTTTTGGAATGCTTTGTAAAACCTTCTTTTTTATGATTACTAATAAGCAGTCAACTATTTACCGAAACACATTAAATATGTAGAGTATACTAATCAATCTAGAATTGCATATGTGAAATGTAAAATAGTAAAATTTAATGAAACATAAACACATAACACATGGATTTTTAACGTGGAAACCTTGTTAAGGGAAAAACCACTGGGACCAGTACCCCAAATTTTCACTCTTCTGAAGTGAGCTCTATTAGGAGCCAACCATGTTAAAGGTTACAAAAACACTGTTAGGTGTGACCTTGTTAGAGGATTTAAAAGATTGTTTGTCACCTAGTATCTGACATCTAATGCTACCATCCTTGATCAAACACTCACTTGGCCTGTCAATAGGTATTGGGCATATCCAATGCTACTTTCTATGATCAAACTTTTTGATACTCCTTGGGATGTATCTCAATTGTAGAAGACTTTTAAGTTCTACTCGGTTAAGAGACTTGATGCTTCAATGGTTAAACTGAAACATTATTGATCTTTTCATAAATACAACTTAATTGCATATTTTTAGATCTATTGTAAGTTCATTACCTCTCTAATCAATTCTATACCTTTGCTCCACACTGTTCTTCTCTGTCATGATGTCTCATTGTTCATTAATGTCTACAAAATCTAGCTCTTTCCTCAGCTTGATTGATCAGGTCTAAATGAAGACTTTCTTCTCCTTCAGAATCTCTTTAGCATCTTCCCTCTTTTCTCTTCACCCCACAATCAATTCATAATGGATTGGGTTTGTCTCTATATAGATATGATTTGACCTTTTCTTGGATTTATTGATCTCGGCGTGATTCACAATTCTCGCCAATTAGATTTAAAGCAAATTCCAATTTTATCTCAAAGAGATCTTCTTTCCAACTGGACAAATCAACTTTAAATCAATTACTTATCTCTGGCTTTATTTGGATGATTAAAACAATGATAAGTATCAGTTAAGTCTATCTTTAGATTCTTGACAGCTAAACATTTTGTCATTTATGAAGTCTCTGTTCTGTCAGTCAACACTTTAGTTAGTCATCGGTGATAACTGACTGTTCCATCGGTGTGACTTCAGTTTTCATCAGGATCTCCGTCCTTGTCTTTTTCATTGGGCAACACTGTAACTTTGGTCGTCAATAATGTTGTGCATTTTCTCATTGGGTAACACTGTGACTTTTCTCTTTTACTCTGTCTGTCGGTGTGCACTCCGTCGGTGTATACAGTCACTTAGTGAATACTTGACTTATATGCATTACTGATAGCATAGCCTTTGATTCATCGGTTCTTTGAATTCGTTGGCAGTATTTCCATGACCATATAGATTATATCAAGTTCACATCAATGATAATACAATACATTAACCAATTTAATGTCTTGCATGATCATCAACTTAACATACTCAAACATTATATTATTTACATGTCATCAATCTCTCCCTTTGGCATTGATGGAAACATACTAAATTATCATACTATACTATTACTAATACAATATGGAATATACAGTTTCATCAAGCTTTCCTAATGTAACTATTACAAATATCTGGCTTTCGGTAAGCTCAAATAGCTTTGATTTGATTCTTGCAGATTTCTGTCTGTCTTCAATCCATTCATTAGATAGATGTAGAATCTTCCTTTCTATGATGTGATGTGTTCTCCTTCTGTGTAAAACTCTCTCCCTTTGACTGCTCTCCTTTCTTTTGATGTCTCTTGTTAGTATTTCTTTCCCTTTCTCTGTACTCTCCCTTTGAATACTTTGATGGATATGATCTCTCCCTGAGTTGATAATGGATATAATCTCTCCCTTTATTAGTATGATAATGAGATATATCTCCCCCTTTGACAACAATGCCAAACAAACTTCTTTTCCAAACACATCTTTTCTATCCATAATATATTCCTTGAATTTCCCTATCCATTAGTAATAACTCTGGTGCTTGGAGTAGATAAATACCTTACTGTGTATAGATGTATCTTTGAAGTCCATCTCTCTTCTTGCATCAACACGAATTATATTCTGGTAATATGTAGCCTGATGCAGCCTTCTAGTCATCTTACTGACCAGTAGACAAGGGTCTAACCCCTAGTCTCTTTCTCAAGTATTCAAATGCATCCTTAGGTGAAGATATTGGCCAATTGTTCCTTTGATTGCACATACTCAAGTATCACCTCCTTTGCTTGAACTTTTTCTCTTACATAATGATACTTGATGGAAATATGCTTTTTTAAGCATGCATGACTGGATTCTTGGAAATGTTTATTGCACTTGTATTATCACAGTAGATAATTACTGGTTCAAGAATTTTCATATGCATACCTTCCAGTAACTGTTTGATCCATACAATATTTGAGTAGTTTGCAGCAACAACAACATACTCTGCTTCTATAGTAGATTAAGAGATGCATCCTTGCTTGTTGTTGATCCATGTGACAAGTATGTCACCCATAAAGAATGCTCCTCTAGTTGTGTTCTTTCGGTCATCAATATTTCCAGCCCAATCAACATCGGTAAAGACCTTAAGTTTAAATTTGCCTTCTCATCTATACCATAAGCCATATTCCTTAGTAGTATTCAGATATCTTAGGATTCTTTTCATAGCAGTCATATGTGACTCTCTGGGATTAGCACAAAATCTTGCAACTATTCCTACTGCATGTGCAATATCTTCTCTAGTATATACAACATACATGAGTTTTCCAATCATTGATTTGTACACATTTTGATTTACCTCTGATGACTTGTCTTCCTTTTTCAGCTTGCATCCAGTTGCCATCGGTGTGCCAACTAGTTTGGACTCTTCCATCTTGAATATTTTCAGTACTTCCTTGATGTATTTGGATTGTGTAATGAAAAAACCTTCATCTTGTTACATGATTTGTAGACCAAGAAAGAACTTGATCTCTCCAAACATAGACATCTCAAACTCTTTTCTCATTTCATTTGCAAATGATTTGCATAGTATATCATTGCCTCCAAATATGATGTCATCAACAAATATCTCAGCAATCAAAATGTTAGCATCGGTATATTCCTTCAAATAAAGATTACCGTTTTCACTAGTTCTTACAAATTCAATACTTATAAGATAAGAATGAAGTCTTACATACCAGGCTTGGGGTGCTTGTTTCAATCCATACAGGCCTTTGTGTGGTCTACATACCATGTCCCTCTTGTCTGGATCAACAAACCCTTCTGGTTGTTCAATGTATACCTCTTCTTCAAGTATTCCATTTAGGAATGTAGACTTGACATCCATTTGATATACCTTGAATCCTTT
>MU226960.1:185791-197711 GCA_018584345.1 Thuja plicata | reverse complement strand
GTCATCTTTTATCATAAAATATTGAAATGGATGCTACTAAGCCACATTGACATAGTGCATGATTGACAATATAGAACCATCAAAATTGATCTATTAAAGAGAAAGAATGTTCAAACGAGAAAATCTCTATAAAAAATATAACAAAATAAAATTGTAGTGTGGAGATTTGTTAGACCCCTTAAATTCCATCGGATGTAATTCATAAGAATTAGGGTCTAAGGAAAATTCCTTAAATCCCAAGGTTCACTTTAATGTATAAATGTTGTTCTACATTAACTAGCTCTATTTTGTAATAAAAAATTCACCAAATTACAAGTGCAACTTTTAGTAACAAAATCTCCCGTATTTAACCTCATGGACAAGGTCATGTGAATTCCTAGCACCCTTTCATGGAGATGTAACTTGAAAAACAACAGGTCTATAAGGTAAAGGAATTTTAGGGAGTATGCTTCTAGAATACTTGCTTTGAAAGAAGTATAATTGGGATATAGAATAATTTTTATAACCTATTTATCCTTTTTAATAGTAAATCTGGCCAAAAGAATACTACTGGAGTTAAGGATTTGGGATTTTAACATTTTTCAGTTTCTAACATCATCAAACTAAGAGCCTTATTGGACCAAATTTGACATCCTTTACATATTATAACATCATTAAAACCATCCTTATTCTTATCCATATTATTTATTAGTTCATTTGTTATCTTGAGCATGATGAAAGGACAATGTTTGATTGCAAGTAATTGGGAATATTGATATAGAAAACACTTGTTCTCATGTCGCATGTTAAAAATTCATTTATCAATTATTCTTGTGTACAAGTAAATTCAATTAGCTAGAAGTGAAAACGCTTGAAAACAAAAACTTAAAATCAAATGAAATCATATTCTAAGAACTTGAATACAAAGCTCAAAAGGGAATACCTGTCATTTTTCCTTTTGATGTGGATGCTATATTTTTATAGCATAACACTAGATAGAGTCAATGGAATATTTTGACATAATCTCTTGGAAATAGACACTACTAAGATGATTTAAGTTTTGTCATTGATGACAACTAGCATCATTGTACATGTTTAAATAACTTTATTTGGTCAAACTGGAAGTATGTTTGAAGATTTGGCTAAGTCTGGTAGTGAATAGAGTACTTGACAGTTTTGAGTCTCTATCCAGTTATAGTTGGATGGAATTGAACATATTCTTAAAGAGGCTAAAGAATAATTCAAAAGAAAAGAAAGAATCAGTAAATTAATGATTGGGAAAATTAATGAAGTTTTAAAGGATACATAAAAGATTCTACATGAGATCCTACTAAAGAATAAATTTGATAAGCTCATGATAATGTTGATGCCTTTGTTCCCAAAGTTGGATAGTTTGGGATGGATGTTTCCACTCCTTTGGAAGGTAATTATTTTATTGTCATATATGTCTTTAATCCTTAGTAAAGAAACATGAGCCGAAAGTTATCATTCACTCTTGAAACTGATACTGGAATTACACTTTCATGACAATTGTTTGACGAAATGTATAAGGGAAAACAATTAAATTTTGGTGAAGAATGGTAAGGGATCTTATAGTAGTATGAATGTATAGTTCCATGGATTTTCTATATCTGTTTGCATTTTCAAAAGATCACTGCAATCTGAAGCTTATAACAGAACTGATTTTTAGCCTCATTGATTATCGATTAGTTGTGTAATGCCAATTTCAGTTGAATATGATGGCCTTGCAAAAATGAATGTTCTTTGAAAAAAATGAAAACTAGATACATAATAGCCTACAAATCTAACCTAATCAGATCTGTGCTAGCAAATTGACAAAATGAGTAAGGAAAAGAGTGTACAAGTTTGGTTAAGACAAGTGGGAATTAGTTTGATGCCTCTCAAAGATATCATGTGAACTCTTTGACGTGATTCCTGAGAAATAAAGTAGAAGATAAATGTAAAAAAATTAGTGTGCAACAGGGGTAGCATATCATGTTTTTATAACAAAAAATTTGAGACAATATGTTCTTATAACTTCATAAATGAAAAGTAGAAATTTACCACTTTGGTAACCAAGTTTATTGCAGTTATGTCAAATAAATGTGTAGTTTTTGGAGCTCAGCTTGGAAGAGAGAAGATGAACAATTTCCTCATAGCAGGGATTTGTATTGTGCCATATAACCACAAGCAGTACATTTTTCTCCAAGAAAATTTTATAATCATACAATCAAAATACTAGACCTTGAATTTTTGTGGGTGTTAGAAACTGATAGTGTTGCAGTGTTGGGAGATGCAGATTAGAGGCATCAATGTACTATTTTTTTAATTTTGATTTTTATATTGTAATTAAAAGTGAAACTATATGGTAGTAATGTAGCCTTTGGGCATCTTGTTATAAATTATTAAATTATAATTTGAATGTTATTTTTAATATCACATACATATTGACAATGAATTCATAAAGCACCTTGAATTAAGTATTAATGTTTGAAATTTTGATTTAACATCTGAATTAAACACAAATCTTATATGTCAAGGTTCTATAATGTATAGAATATATCTGCATACTTTATCTATGTTTTCATATGAATATAATGTATATATGCATGCTTTATCCATTTTTTCATATGAACATTAAAATTTCCCTAAATGTTTTGAATGTTCCTACATTTTAAATGGAGGTCCTCTATGTCGGCCCCTGACTGTCTCCAAAATTGCCAAAAAATTTGGCATCCCAAAAACACGTCCCCCCGTCCTAGAAACTTGGGGTAACCTTGATAAAAAAAATAGTGATGACCACTCCATAGAGTTGAGAACTTTTGCATCAAAACATGCAAGAATTTGTTATTAGTTATAATATAGATTTTGGAAGACTATGAATGCGGGTTTGTAGTATTGAAACATCTAGACAAGGTTGCATGTTTTTTGTTGGTTTAAATTATGAGTTAAAGGGATATGACAAGGGTCCTTTTCAAAAACCATATCGACTGGGCCGGATAAAAACTACCATACTTTTTATAACACTCTTGTAGGTTAATTGCATAAACTATTTAATTGTACATAGTTATTAATTTATTAGTAGACAGAGGATTATTATTTTAAATAGAAAATAGAATTAAATCTAATACCACATTACATGGCATATTGTATGGGATATTTTTTTTTTCTTGCAATCTTTATCAATGTTTTGTTTACTTAGAATCTTCATCTATATTTTGTTTCTAATTGAATTGCGGGGTGATTCCCTATTACCAAATTCAGCTCGAGGCATATAAACTTTATTTGGAGCTTATTAGTAGATATTCATTTTGTTTAGCTCTAAACAATACAACTTCCAATAGAAAGAAGTAAGTGCAATTTTTAAACCTCAGCACATTTGATACAAAAAATAAGAGCATAATTTGCTTTTCATTTTAAAGCATATTTATTAAAAAAGAAAGATAAAACTCATAGATATATAGGTACGATGTAGTTATGACTATTTAATCGAGTCCATTTGTGTCTTCCTTCCCTACCTTGCTTATCCAATTTCATAATTCTTCAAATCTTGCTAAACTCAATTGATTTATCTCTTCTTCTGTAATTGACTTTTCAAAGTAAAGCCGAACAAAACAAAGCCAAAATCATTAATGTAAAGACATTATAAAAACCAAAGTCCCTTGTCTTATTTGTTGAGTGATTGATCAAATCAACATTGATATCATGCTATAAGTAAAGGAGATAGATGTAAGAATGGTTTATTTTGGAACATTTATATTTTTGAACTGATTTGACAACATAATATTGAGTAACTTAGTGATTACTAGTTCACTGAATTTATGATAAGAAATAAGTACTAGGACTGTTTGATAGATAATAAGTTTTTATTGGAAGCCATGATCATTTTGGTGTTATTGTCATGATTAATGTAATTTTTCCAAAAGGTAGAGATCAGGGTTAAGATGATCAGAACTAATGTTGTTGAGTTGGAAAGGATAATAAGAAGTTTCCTGGTTGAACAAGGATTAGGGACTAATAGTTTGTGATTAAAAATAGAGATTTTGAAATGTAGAAGAAAAATGGACTCATGCAAAGGTATAGTGAGTTGTTGAATTTTTGCATAGAAGAAACGGTAAGGCCTAATGAGCCTAGACACCTAATTGATGTACGAGTTGTGATCTGTTGCCAAAGGTTACTAATCCGTTAATAAAGATAATGTTTTGTTGATTGGATGTTTTTCCTAATAATGGATTGATGAATATGAAGGTGATTTGATAATGGAATTTATGGTTGTAGGGATTTCTTAAATGCTATGGGTGGTTTTAGGGATTTATTAACCTAATGTCCTTGTTATTAGTGCTTATTTCCAAGTTTTGGGATTTTTCTAGGGTTCTCTATATAATCTCTAGCCACAAGTGGCAACTCATGATTTGTAATTACATAATGCCCTCAAATTTATATTCCTATTTTTCTTATGCCTGACTTATGCGGATATTCACCACCAAACCTTTCTCAGAACAATCACTTTATCTCCAACAATGTCAAAGTGGATATTTTATATTTATATTTATATTTATTTTCTTAGCATTCCTGTCAAATATGAATAGCATTCCTATCAAATATAAATCATGATTAGATTAAATGTACAATGCTTTGCAGTCAAAATCTATTTAATGGATTTATGCTTGATTTTATACAAGATAGTACTAATGCTACTATGTTTATATTTGATGGATTACAACATTAATATCTTAATTCAGAGTATGGGAGATAAATTTTTGGTATAATTATAGCCTGAATATTTTCCTGTGAAGAAAGACCATGTCTGACAATATGAACCCAGAACAAAATATGGAGACAATTGCTAGATTGTGGGCTAATTTTAAAATAAAAGGTGATGGAAAATGTTATTATCCCTGCAAAAATTGCAAGGGATTAAAGAATTGAAGACTTCTAGTCAAAATGGTTGAGAAACATTGTAGAGAGCATGGTCACATTAAAGGGGGGCACAATTTTTGTCCATTGGTAAGTATTTCAATATATTATTTTAATAATTTATATACATAAGAAATCAATTGATGATGATATCATGGTCATGGTTAATTTAATGTCATCATTTTGATATAGGTCAACCACCCTGGGTTACATGTTATGGACCATAACAATCTGGAGAATGTGAATTTCCAAGTGGAGGAACATGGAGGTGTGAATATCCAAGGAAAAGATAATGATTCTATGGAAGAATATGATCCTATGACAGAGAAGACAATTGAAGATGATGGTATTTTTGCAGTTGATCATGTGCCAGAGAATACAATTGAAGATGATAGTACTGGCGTAGCTGATCATGATGATGAAGATGACCTTGATTTACCTATACTTGAGAAGGTATATTAGCCCTGATATAAAGGCTCCCAAACAACTCTTCTCTCTGATGTATTTTTGTTGGTGAACTTTAAGGTTTTGAATGGTTTATCCAACGTAGCAATCTCACGAATGTTAAGGTATGTCATATATGTCATCTTTTCACCTATTTTAGTCATAATTTCCTTATTGTTAACAAAGGGTGAATCATGTATGATAATTATATCTTTTTCTGTAGGTTGATAGGTTAGTGTTTGTTACCACCATCAAACATTCTACCTCACTCGTACTAGGAACTATTTTCCATTATGAAAGATATTGGGATGGAATATCAAACAATACATGCATGTATGGACAATAGATGATGCCCCTGGGCTAACACATTTTTGTGGTATGTTATATTGTTAGCACATATTTATTGTATGTTATAGTGCTAACACATCTTTGTTGTATGTCTAAGTTTGCACATGATAATTTTAATTATGAAAATCAGCATATTCAATCCAATTATAAATGATCTTGTAGGTCTTTAGACAAAGGGAAAATTTTCATGTCTAGTTTGTGGTCCAAATTAAAGATGAAATATTGTCATTAAAAAAGTTTAGGAAAGCAGGTGTTCGATGAGTATAGGCACTTTCTCCATAGAAATCATAAGTGTTGAATTACCGAAAAACATCTTTTCAATGTGAAAGAAGAGACTGCATCAAAGACACGAAGAATGACATCTCTCCTATGGAAGTTGGAATACAATAGAATAAATCAATGAGGTAATGTCATTCAATCTGATGGTTTTTGTTTGAAATTTATATTTTGGTATTTTCTTTTGTTTATTGATGATGTAATTGGTGCTCGTGAAGGTCATCAAGGCATCAATGACCAACTTCCAAAAGGATTAAAAAGTTATCCTAGACAATTTAGTAGGTTTCCGTACTATGAGAACCTCCCAATCGTGCATTTTTTTGATGCTATTCATATTGGAGAGAATGTAACAGAGACATTATAAAAACTATTGGATGAAAGGCATGATCAAGATAAAATTATCAAAATTTGTTGTGACATTGAAGATTCCAACCTCTATCGTCGGAAAATAGAAGCACTTCCATTTAGGACTATTTTAGCCCTCCGATTAAGTGGTTTGGGTTCATGTCAAATGCCTTGAATGGGTCTTTGTCTTGGATCTAGTTTTTCCCTTGTCCTTCCATATTTTCCACTTCTCTCCTACCTATTCTTCGTATCTTGCTATGAGATTTTGAGGTTCTTAACCTCAGGGTCAAGGTCGACCTTCTGGGTCAAGTTCAACCTCGACCCTCACCTAGGTCAGGTTCAGCCTCAACCCTGACCCATGGTCTAAATTTCAAATTCCAAAGAGTTTTGAATGTCAGGGTTTGAAAAGAATTATTTCCCGCTTCCGCGTCAGTTGTTTTGGGCTCCGAAGTGGAGACTCTTAAAAAGACATTTAATATAGGTCCACTTGTAGGGGTATAGGCCTAATGGGAATTTAAATCTCCTATGTCATCCTCTCTATAAGTTTGTGCCCTAGACTAGTATATAAGGAAGCCTTTTTCCTCTTATTTTGGAGAAGAAGCAAAAATAAGGACAATCCATGCAAATGAAGTGATCATCTACTTTTAAGCATTCAATCATTCAATAATTTGAGCATTCAAGATTCAATTCATCAAGGAGATCCATTAGTAGCCATTGAAGGATTCAAGCTCTATGAAGCCCTCTTGTTGAAGATTTCTCCATCCATATCCATTCAAGCTTCTTCCTATTCCAAGACCCATTTAAGATTGGCGTTGAAGATCTAAAGGTAATTGATTTGAGACATCCTACATCCTACATTCTACATCCATTTGGAACATCCATACTTGTGGATTCAAGGATTTGAATCCTCCACAAGGGTTTCAACATAAGAAAGGTGAATTGTTCTATTTACTTCATTTATTACTGCAATTTCAATTCTATTTTAAGCTTAATTCCAAAACTAGGGTTTGACCAAGNACCCCCCCCCCCCCCCAACTAACAAAACCATTTTTCTTGTAGGTATAGGTATGGAACAGTGAATTATAGAGCAGATTCGGATACCCTTTTCAACAAAATTTTGGGATCGAAGAACATATTTTCTGTAAGAGCAGTGAAGGTCAAGGTTGACATAAAGGGGTACAATTGCACCCTCATATTTGGGTCAAGGTAGACCTTGCTCAGAAAAGAAAATGATTTCTAGGTTTTCTCCATCTTTGTGTTTATAGACCAGGGCAAGTTGCAAAATTTCTAGAAACTCAGTATAGACACCAAAAAATACAAATTTCCAGATCTGCTATACTTTGAGGTAAGTATTTATCTTCAATTAATTTCAATTAAGGTTTTAATCATCTCAGATCTATTACACACTCTCCATGCCCCCATAAACCAGGAATGTAAGTTTTTCCTCTTTCTTCTTATTCCTAATTGATTGACTCATTTGTGCATTGACCATTTTCTTGTGGTTAATCAATTTGGATTTTTTCTTTGTGAATTTTGGGGCTAAGAGGAGAATCTTACCTTCCCCAAACCTTTCATATGTAAAGGATATTATTTAGAGGTGCAAGTCTCTTTTCCCCCCTTTACATCATTTTATTCTTTACATTTTGGTGAACCCGCTTACGACAACTCTTTCTTTTATGGTGTTGTATTTACATTTCATGTTAGATCTTGCATGCATATTATATTATCCTTCTTTTATGTTCTTACATTTACATTTTCCTAATTTAGTTCATTTGCATTGCATTGGTGTATGAGCCTTACTACCTCTAATCCTACTTATAATATCCCGGTTAGAAGAAGTCGCAGACTTATGGGTTCCTTTGATCCTGAGTCTTCCTCTCCTTTCCTTAGGATCCCAGATGACAATTTGATCACTCATGATTCCAATCCTTCTACAGAGCATAACTTTTCTCACTCATCTCATGATGAGGATGATGCTTTAAGAGTTACTCCTGAACAAGTTCAAAAAATTTCAACTGAACTTGATAAAATGGGAAATTCGCTTATTCAAGAAAACCATAATCAAGATTCTATTAAAGCTATAGAGGCCCTTAAGAAATTTAGTTGTGATAGTGATCAAGGTATTAATATCTTGCCTAGTATCACTTATCTTGTGCATTTAAATGTCAAACCTTTAGCTCAAGAAACTCAAGATATAGGATTCACTCCTCCTATCGCTACTATGGAACCTTCTTCCATTCCTTTACCTATTATTCCTACTTATAATCCTCCTTTAGTGACTACATCTCTTCCATATTCCAATCATCTAGCTTTGAATCTTCCACTTCCATCTCTTCTTGTGAGTGTCCCATTGGTGTCTCTACCTACCTCACAGCCTTCTTACCATAGTGTTCCTTTGACCTATTCCAACCCTCTTCCAACTATGGTTCCAAGTGTTCCACCGGTTGTGTCTTCCATTCCCATCGCTTCCTACACTTTTCCTAGTGTTCCTAATGTTTCTATGCCTCCTATTTCTTCTAATGATTCCACAATCATTAGTCTGGATCAAGTTGTCTCCTCTTTACAACAAAAAATTGCGTTCTTAACTCAATCCAAGTTTAGTATTCCTACATGTGACATGGGTAGTCCTTTATCCCTAGACATTATTCGTGCTCCTTTCCCTCAGCAAGCCGATATGCCTCATCTTGAGAATTACACTAGTAAGGGAGATGGTGTCACTCATGTTAAAACATTTCAAATCCTTTCTAGTGACTATGCTCATGACCATAGGATTTTATCCAAGTTGTTTTTACAAAAAATTTGTGATAAGGCCTTGCAATGGTATTGTCCCTTGCCTTTGTATTCTATTTATTCTTTTCCAAAACTTGCTATTGCCTTTATCCAACAGTTCCAATATTACATTGGTCGGCAAGTATCCTTAACTGATTTGATGCATTGTAAACAAAATACTGAAGAAAAATTGACTGGATTTATTGGTAGATTTAAGCATTTGTATACTCAAATTTCTTATCTTGTTCCTGATATTGATATTCAACATATGTTTATTTCAAATTTGCAAAAGGATATTAGAGATAAGATTCTGCTTACTAAATTTACCTCTTTTCAACAACTTTGTGCAGTGCTTCATCATTATCAATTACAAGTGAGTCAATTTTAGAGCAACACTCCAATGGATCCTATTCCAGTTAATAAGAGTGATGTTGCTCCTAATCCCAACAAGTTTTAGAAACCTAACAGCTATGTCAAGATAAATAAGAAAGCAAATGTAGTTTCTAATCAAGTTGTTGTTGCATCCAACAATGCCACTTCTGCATCCACTACTTTTCATTTAAATCACATGTTTACTCCTATTTCTGAATACTTACATTCTATTATGAGTAAGTTGTTGAATGCTAATATGATTACTTTGCCTCCTATTTGACCTCTTCTTCCTACTAAGATGGTATCCAAATCCTTTTATCCCAAAGCCTTTTGTCAATACCATCATTAGAATGACCATGATACTGAAAAGTGTTATTCTCTAAAACATAAGGTTCAAGATTTAATTGATTCTAATGCTTTATCTATTGATAATTTTTATGGTAATGGGAACAAATTTATCTCTCCTCCTAGTAAAAACCTCCAAATCTATATGAATCCTTTTCCTACACATGATACTAATACCATTATTCAGCCATCCTCTATGGATATTGTTTATGATTCAAAGATGAATGATCTCAATCATATTGTTAACCATGTGGAGCATGTTGTTTTGTCTCAACCTGTATCTCCACCCCATCCTCAATCTCAACCTCATGTTCAAGTTCCTCTGCCTGAACCTCAACTTCAAGTTCCACCCAAACCTAAGTGTAAACTGAAACCTCAACCTAAACCTTGAAAACAACCTAAGACTAAAAGACCTAGGGAACTCTCGATCACCTTTGATGATTTTGAGACTATTAAATCTCTTGATCGTCCCCTCTACATTTATGCTAGGATTTCTAAGATACCTACGCGTGGTTGTCTTGTTGATCCTACATCCTTAGTCAATGCCATTACTGAAGAAAAACATTTTTCTAAAACCTTACAACGTGATTGTTATAATACATCTAATGTGTGGATCCAAACTAGTAATGGTTTTCTCTATCCATCATTTGGTTCTATTAACATGCCTATTGAACTTTGTGGTAAAGTTGTGCACACTACCTTCATTTTTGTCCGTACTTCTGATCAGTTTCAAGTTAAGCTTGTTCTGCCTTTGTTGACTGCCATGCATGTCGTTGCTTCTCCTATCCATAAGTGTATTAAGTTCATTCATGATGAAGAAGTGAAAAAAATTAATCATAATTTATATCAACCTTCTAGGCCTAGGGATTGTTCTACCCTTGACTTCTTTTGGCCTTCATTACCTAATTCATGTTCTTCTCGACCTACTAAATTTTCTTGCTCATATCAAGCCTATAAACATCTCAAGATTGGTGATTTAAGCATGCCTTGGATGGATCTTAACCATGGTATTTTTTCTATTCCTTATGTACTCCTTTATCCATTGCTTCTAGTTCTATTAATCAAGCTCCTAGTGTTTCTTTTCAACCTACTGAGAATCATACCAATCCTCCTATGGAACCTGTGAAGGAATCGGTTGTTGTTCCTCCTAATTCTCAACATATTTCAAACAAGACAAAATGTAACTAATTTGCTAATGAACGTCGTAAGAAGCATCGGGCTCAAGCTAAGGGTTGTGCCTCTATTCTTCAAAGTTCTTTACCTTCTTTTGACCAGCCTATGCCTGATGTGTTGGAAGAAGTTAAGGTTAATAATGATGTTAAGATGAATGATTATGATGATTCTATTCATATCTTAGATTATATTTTGACTAATCTTGATGAAGAAGATACTCTTGATGATCCTATTGATTCTAATGATAAATATGAGACTATTGATATTGATACTGATTTACCTAATATACTTTCAACACAATTGACAATTACATCTATTATCAAACATCGTGATTCTCAAGAGGATCCTTGTTTGGAACTGGCTATTATTCCTACTATTTTGGATATAGCCCCTGTTGCAAGTTTCCCACTTTCCCTAAATGATATAGACCGAGATGGGGAGAGTAGGAAATGCACTTGATTGGCTTGTCCTCCATGGTAGCCTCTTATGTGTTTTCCTATTGTATTGTTATTCTCCCATAATGTGTTTGCTAAATGTTTGTTAGATTCTTTTATACGACCCTTGTTACTTTGTTCATACAAGGTGATAAAGGAATCAAACCTGTTGTACTATTCCTCTATATGTATCTCTATTCTTCTATATGTTTTTTTCATGTTATGTTATACCTATGCTATTGTTCGTAAATATTTTCCTTGTGTAGTCTTCTTGGATTTGCAACATGGTAGCTGATGAGCCTCTTAAAAGGCCATCTTTTCCATGTTTCTTACTTTCTTTTTCAGCAGTTTGTTTACAAAACAGAGACTTTAAACTTATGGTTTTATATGTATATTTTATATATGTAAAGGCATAAGTAGATAAATGGATGGTAAGAACATGGTGCATTTTCTTGGAATTGTTGGGTAGAAGTTGCAGGATATAAGTAGTTGTATGCTAATGAATAATCCTATTTCCT
>MU226960.1:162543-174508 GCA_018584345.1 Thuja plicata | reverse complement strand
GATGCACATTACAATAACTTCTTAATGGATCATTCTTCATCCTTGCATTACGAGAAATGAGAGAGGAGCATCTCTTAAATAGAGATGAGAGAGAGGAGTTGGAATGTAACTCCCAAGTATATGAATGTCACCATTCATAAGTGTGTGTGACATGTGTCAAAGTCCTCTTAAGGAGGAATAAACTACTTTCCTTATTAAGGAATTACATAAAAAGAGTTGTCCTCCCACTAGAGGACAAAATACATGTAGAGATTCCAAATGAATCTCCTAATTAAAATACAAGTAAAGATTAGATATTCTAACAATAAAGCCACCAATAAAGATCACTTTCCATTACCCTTTATTGACCAACTGCTTGACAACCTTGCTGGTAAGAAGTATTTTTCATTCCTGGATGGTTTAGTGGCTACAACCAGATCTAGATATCACTAGAAGATTAGGATAAAACAACGTTCACCTATCCATGGGGAACATTTTCTTATTACGTATTTCCATTTGGATTATGTAATGCACCTGCTACTTTTTAGAGGGCAGTAATAAGTATTCTCTCTAACATTGCTGCTGACTATGTTGAAATATACATGGATGATTTCACTGCATATGGAACTGCATTCAAAGAGGCTCACGCTAATTTGGGAAAATTTCTTAAAAGATGTCAGGACTACAACCTCTCACTTAATAGTGAGAAGTGTTATATGATGATGGAGGAGGGAGTTATCCTAGGGCATTACCTCTCATCATTTGGTATCCAGGTTGATCCCACAAAAATTGTAGTCATCATTACAATCCCCACTCCAGAAAAGCATAAGGATGTATGGAGTTTTATTGGTCATGCTGATTACTACAGGAGAATTATTAATAACTTCAGCCAACTTGCCACCCCATTGTATAATCTATTGAAGAAAGAAGCAAAATTTGAATGGACAGCTGACTGTGAACTATCATTTCAGCAGTTGAAGGATGTGTTGACAAAGACCCCTATTCTTAGAGGACCTGACTAGAAGCTTCCCTTTCATATCCACACTGATGCATCTCACTGTGCCATTGGGGCAGTGCAAGGAAAAAAAGAAGGTATAGTTGGGCATGCCATTTATTACATAAGCAAAAATCTGCAAGGTGCTGAACTAAATTATACTATTACTAAAAAGGAACTACTTGCTGTAATCTATGCACTAAATAAATTCAGACATTACATAACCGGTTATGAAGTATTTTCTTATACTGATCATTCAACAATAAAATACTTGATGAACAAACCTGCCATCTCTGGTAGGTTAGCTCACTAGTTACTCCTCATGCAAGAGTTTGATATAACTATCATTGATAAACTGGGTAAAGCTAATGTGGTGGCTGATTTCCTCTCTAGATTACAAGTTCCTGACGATTCTACAACAATTGATGATAGCTTCCCAAATGAGCACCTATTCTCTGTTGTAACTTACAATCTGTGGTACACTGACATTGCTAACTACTTTGCTACAGGAAGAACACCATCTCATTTTTCACCACATGAACATCGACTGCTGGTTGAGAAAAGCTTCAAATTTTCATGGATCTCTGGATTTATGTTTTACACAGGTCCTATCAAGTCACTCATAGATTTGTTCATGAAGATAAGACCAATGAAATCCTTTGGGCTTGTCATGATGAGCCGTGTGGTGGCCAGTTTGTAGGAAAGAGGAAAACATACAAGGTGTTGACAACTGGTTACTATTGGCCTACCTTACATAAAGATGTAGCTAAGCATACCAGGCACTGTGACCAATGCCATTGGATGGGATGCCCAACCAAGTCTGATGAAATTCCCTTGCAGCCTCAGGTGGTGGTAATACCATTTGACAAATGGGGCATCGACTTTGTTGGTCCCATTAAGCCATCTTCCCATGGTAAGTCTTATATCTTAGTATGCATTACCTACACCACAAAATGGGTTGAAGAAAAAGCAATGAGGCATGCAAGGGATCATAAGGTAGCAGAGTTTCTCTATGAGTTTATTTGTACTAGGTTTGGTGTGCCTTGTAAAATAGTAACAGATCAAGGGGTGCAACTTACCTCTAATCTTATTATTGAATTGATGAATGAGTACACAGTGATGCATGGTAAATATTCACCATACCATCCTCAAGCCAATGGGAAGGATGAAATCACAAATCAAGAAATTGAGGCCATCCTGACCAAAACAATTGTTGTTCACAAAAAGGATTGGGCTACCCACCTTCCTGAAGCCATTTGGTCTTATCAAACAACTTGGAAAACCACTACTGGTTTTACTCCTTTTGAGTTGGTTTATGAAAAATATGCATCCATGCCTATTGAGTTTCACCATAAGAATCTCAAGATAGCATTAGAGTTAGATATCAACCTTACCAAGGCACAAGAGGACAGGCTCCTGTAGCTTAATGGATTGGATGAGTATAGGAAGTCTGCACTTCACAACACCGCACTGATTCAGAATTAGTGAAATAAGTTGCATGGCAGATTCATCAAGGATAAGAAATTTTCCATTGGTGATTGGGCCTTGCTCTATGACTCATGCTATCAGCATACTCTAGGCAAATTTTAGACCCATTGGTTAGGGCCTTATGAAATAGTATCAGTTTTTGACAATGGTGCAGTTCAGCTATCTACCATTGATCTTGTACGATTCAAATTGCTTGTCAATGGGCATCGTCTTAATATATATCACAAGCATGTGAGTCATCAAGACTTCCTATAGCAGTTCCAGAAGAGCATAGATAGCTCCACTCCTGCAGCTGAAGCATCTGGGTCTTCCACCCATATTTATGCCAAACTATGATTTTTATCACAGATTCCATAATAAACATTTCACTTTCGTGAATTTCTTTCTCCACAATAAAAATCCATCTCACCTCCTCTCTTTACCATATGTCTGTACCATCACATCACTCCATTAGTGTGTGTAGCATAGAAGAACACTCTTCCTGCAGCACCTCTCAGGTTAGTAACACATACTTTTGCTCGTATATTATTTTATCCATTTTTTTATTTTGGAAAAGTGTTCTTTTCTTTTTTACTCTTGCACGCAAAGGCTTGGTGGGATCCATGCCTTACACTTAGTTGGGGGGAGAAATTATTTAATGCTTGTTTCAAAATATTTCCAAATCCATTTTAGCATGCAAAAAGGAAAACTATATTTCTTGTCTTTTCACGGTGACCACCGTCATGTGGAAGCTTATCTATCCTTTTGTGATTAAGTCATCATGATTTGAAAGCAATTTAAAGTTAAGATTCACTTAATAATGGCATTTTCATGACGTGTTTGGGTGGTGGATATTAACACATGTGAATGTATTTATGAATACCATTCAAAATAATTCTTATTTGCCTGGAATTAAAAGCTATTTTGTACTTCAATTTTTCTCATAAAAAACACCTTGAGTCCATAAGAAGTCCTGCATTTTCTAGTTTTTTGTAGCGTCTGTAGAGCTCCTGCAGAGCCATTTTTGTGATTAACAATGGGTGGATACCTTGAGAGGCATGAGCCTACAGATCATCAAAATCTACTTGGGGACCTGTCCGCCTGTGAAATGTTTCAGAGAAGGGGATGCCTGGATTACTGCCTAAGCCTTGATGGCTTTGATGAAGAAATTGCTTTCCAATTTCTAAATACTCTAAACAATGGGTTTGCAGTGGTTAAGGGTCTGAGGATAGAATTCTCAGAGGACATCATGGCAGAAGTTTCAAAGTTTCCATGGGAAGGAGAAAAATGGAGTAAGGATATTGACTTGCGCTCAGCCAAGGCACAATTTATCGTACATGGTGACCCACGGTTGGACATTGATAAGAAATAGGGCACTTCAAGAACATCATTACCCATGGAGTTTATGTAGTTGGCTACATTCATAATATCCTACTTCACCTATGAAGGTTGTTACAAGTACCTCCATGGACTGCATTTCAAGATTCTGAGCGCTGTCCGCCATGAAAACAAGCCTTTAAACTTACCTAGATTTCTATTTAATATTGTGAAAAAGAAGGCGTCTCTAGTACAATCAGGAAAAGATCAATCTATTTCCCATCATTATTTAATCAAATTAGTTGTAGAAAGGGAATTAATTAAACAATCAATTGGTACTTGGGATGAATTCTTGGCCATGGAGGAAATAGCACCTAGAGTGGTTGGCCCTAGAGGCCAGGGTGTAGGTAGAAGGGTTAACATGGAAATGAGGGTTCGTAAAGTAATACAAAAAATAGAGGCTATTACTGAAGCATCTTCTTCTAACCCTACCCTATCTAGGAAAAGATCCTACAATGTTAGTACTCATGTGTCTGATAAAAAGAAAGGAAAAACTAGGGAAGCCGATGTCACTCTTGATACTTCACCTTCTGAGGAAAATAAGTTTGTTGCCATGAAGAATAAAGGTAAAACCATAGAGACAGAGGCTATGACTCCAGAAAAACAACCACCTAATAATGAATATGTTGGTAATATAGCTAAGGAACCCTTGCCCTCTCCCAAGGAGGCAACGCTAGAAGAACCTCCTGTAGCCATTACGGAGGAGGTGTCCTCCATCAGGAAGAAATGCAAAGATCCTCTGAGATCTTTTCAAACCCCTGTCAGGAAGAGTGCTAGACTCTCTACTAGTACTAGTAAGGCAGACAAAACCCCTAATTCAGTTATAAATGTTGAATCCTTTGAGTCTGAAGAGAAGTCCTATTCAGAGGCAATGGCTCTAAAAAGAATGGATAGTGACACCATATCCCACATTATGAATGATGAAGCTACAGCTAACCCATGAGTTGATTACATCCTCGTAGATAGTGATAATGATTCTAAGGAAACAGGGGGATTTTTCAATAACTCTGTTTGGCAAGATACTAACGTCAATTCAGAAAACCTACCCCCTAAAGAATTCACTATAATAGATGAGGACATTGTTGAAGAAGTGAGTGCAGATGGATTAGACATGCTAGCCACAGTAGCTGAATCATCCCAAGTGGATGATTTGATAAAAACCCTTGTCATATGGTGAGGAAAAGATTCCATTGATGAATCCTACCAAGTAGATGATTCAGTGAAAGCTCATGACAAAGGAAAAGGGGCTACTTACACTGAAGAAGAAGTAGTAAGAATCCCTCGACCTGCATCAAGGTGGATTGATATCCTTCAGCAGGGACCCATGCCACCACTAGATTTATCAACTCCTTTAGTAGGAGGATTGAGTTTATACCAAAATTTTATTTGGGAAAAGGCACAGTGGAAACTAGAAACAAAAAAACTGAAAAGAATCATTGAGGAGCAGGCTTGTCAACTTGAACAAAAAAAAAATTGGATTGCAGTATTGGAGAGGAAAATTGAGTAGATCACTAAATTGATTCCTGCAACAATGGCATGTAGGTCACCATCTCCAGTTTATTCTTTGTTCTTTAAAGAACAATTTGTTAACTTTCAATTGACTAGGATTCTAGAGGGATTGAATCCTTCTATTTCTACACCTCACAGATTTTATGATGCCTTCCATTCAGCTCCCATGTCCATAAAAAACCTATTATGTGAATTATATTTACACAATCTTGTTGTGCCAGACAATAGGGATTGGATTTCACTTCTGTACATGGGATGTTTTTGGCTAAGGGCAGTGATGTCTTGGATTTAGAATGAGATTAGCAGAGAGCATCAGGCTTTTCCATATAGAAATAGTGAGATAGACACACCCCTCATGATGAGGCCTGAAGTTTAGAGTTTTAGGTAGACTTTCTTTGATTGGATCTCAATTACTATGAACCCTAGTGGATCATGCAAGGTCCTTCTAGTCAGAGAGAAGGTATACACAGATTGGGAATAACATTCATCACAAGATATTGAGTCCATGATTACAGCTTGCAAACAAAGTAGGATACGAATGTCCCATGACTTAAATATTAGGGAGCCTCATTCTCCATAGAATTTAACTCTTTCCACTCACTGAGCCCCATGCTTTATAATGCTAGGCCGAACACACCTGAATTATTGGATTCCCTTAAGGTTTCAACCTCCTATCCTCCTGCAACCTTTACTTGCAGTAAATGAGAATGCGGAAGATCATGATATGACTCAAGAAAGACAGAGGTGGGAAAGACTTTAGGACAACCATGGGTATTTCAACTATGTTATTGATGAACCAGGTGAAAAGACCGCCAACAACCTGAGGCTTCGGGCTAGGATCCGTAATTTCATGATTGATGGGGACTACCAATAGTACAGTTGGGGGGAATGATGAGCCTCTTAAAAGGCCATCTTTTCCATGTTTCTTACTTTCTTTTTCAGCAGCTTGCTTACGAAATAGAGACTTTAAACTTATGGTTTTATATGTATATTTTATATATGTAAAGGCATAAGTAGATAAATGGATTGTAAGAACATGGTGTATTTGCTTAGAATTGATGGGTAGAAGTTGCAAGATATAAGTAGTTGCATGCTAATGAATAATCCTATTTCCTATGCTATGTTTATGGGTAGTCTCATTCATGTAGCCAAATATCGTGCAAGAGTATCAAATGGAAACTAACACTTCTTTCCTAGAATTAAATGATAATATATATATATATATATATATATTGGAAGTTGTGTATGCTAACCATTTTGTAGGGATCAAGTCATGGCGCATTCAAGAATAGTAGAGTGGTGTTGAAGGAGTCAACAACAGCCATTGCTGCAAAATTGCCATCATATCAAAGAATTAAGTAAGCAGCTGAAGAAGGGAATATTGCAAAACTTTCATGGAGGAACAAGTCAATTCAGTTCTTGAGTAAACACAGTGCACAGATCTAGAACCACTGCATGCTATATTCTAGGAAGAACTTGAGGACTTACTCTTGTTGTTTGATATTTTCTGTTATGAGAATTATGTATCCATTAGTGATCCTCATTAATGGAATGATCCTAGATTTATGGAGTAGTGTATTTTCTCTTTAAATAAGCCGAATTTTGTAACTCTTGAGAGAGTCGAGTTAGTTGATATATTTTCTGGAATAGAAGTTGATATTGTAACACTGTTTTACTTTCCAAGTACATTTTCTCCATGAATGAATAGAGTACATAATTTGAGTTTCAGTCTCTTATCTTGATTGCATTCTATTCACTCATCCAAGGGGGCCCACTTGGTGAGTGAATCTATTTGTTAGAATAGAATTTATTTCCTTGTTCATTAAGAATTAATTAGAACTCTGTTGTTCCTATAGCCACTCGTAATAGAACTGGTATATTGTTCCTGCAGCATAGGTGAGTAGAGTAACTCCTATTTGTTATTACTATTTTCTTAGAGTAAATGCACTTACTTGAGATAGTATAGATTCCTGAAGCTTAATGTATTTCAATTCCATAGGATTAGCCATGAGAATTAAGAAGGTTTGAATCATATACTTTGCAAATACCATTCCAAGTTTACGTCCCTGGTCGATAATTAAATGAGACTAAATAATCTACTAAGTAGCCATTTAGGGTGTCCAATCTTGAAACAACAGTCCAATTCTATGTGTTTCTAAGATAGTTGTTTAGCCAAGCAGTAGCACTGATTCTTTTGGGTCTCCATGTTGTGGTCTGAAAAGACTCTTCTTCGTAACCCTTGCATTTTATTTCCTCCATTGTGATTGTAGTTCTACTTTCTTTGGTGAATGATGTCAATTAATTTGCAATAATATCATATATATATTATATTATGATCATACTAACCCTCTGGTAGGTAGATCCCTTCTATGTTCTCTATATGTTTATGTGGTATTTCCCTTAATTTATCTTCGCTTGGGGGCATCTCGTCGTGGAAACGTAATCAGTAAAGTTGTTTATGTTTCCGTTAAATCCATTGCTTCTATTAAAGTTTTGGCCATGACTTTAACATGGGGACATATGCTCTGCTCACTTTTTTCATGCACACACTTTCAAAATATTTTCAAACTTAAAAATTTCTTTCTCTTTATGGGTTAGAGACTAATCTTTAAAGCATGGATTTTTACTTTATAGGATCTCTTGATCCCTCCAGTTTCAATTTACAAATTTTTGATCCCTTAAGGTCGGAAGGTGTCCTTAAGACTGGATCTCCCTAGTTTTAGCTTTTCTCCTTTGGAATAGAATATTCCTGAGGGTGAATCCTTGATGGGTTGACTAGTGAGTAGCCACATTCACTAGGTGGTTCAACTCCATCTTTCCAGTTTCACTGTTTCGTTGTGTGATTCACAGTGGGACATAGGTTCTCATTGGGTGAGGTAATCACACCCTCTCTCTCTTTATCTTTTCCTGGTGATGTCTCTCTTTATCTTTTCCTAGTGATGTCTCTCTTAGTGTAATATTGGGTTTGACAAAGACTTGAGTCTCTGGGGGCTTGAGGATTTCTTTGTGCCTTTGATTTCAATAAGAATATATTTTCTTTGCGATCTCCTTTACCAAGATTTTTCATCGAGTCCATAGTCTTGCTAAAGTGGGGGCTAAATGTATCATCAGAAAATGGAAGAACTTCCATTTAGGACTAGTTTAGCCTCCAAATAAGTGGTTCATGGTCATGTCAAATGCCTTGAATGGGTATTTGACTTGGATCTTATTTTTCCCTTGTCCTACCCTATTTTCCACATCTCTCCTACTCGTTCCTAGCATCTTTCTCTAAGATTTTGAGGTTCTTAACCTGAGGGTCAAGGTTGACCTTCTAGGATAAGGTCGACCTTGACCCTGACCTCGTGTCTAAATTTCAAATTCCAAAGATTTCTGGATGTCGGGGTTCAGAAAGAATTATTTCCCGCTTCTAGGTCAGCTATTTCAAGCTCCGAAGTGGCGACTCTTAAAAATTTATTTAATATAGGTCCACTTCTAGGGGTATAGGCCTAATGGGAATTTAATTCTACTATGTCGGCCTCTCTAGAAGTTTGTGCCCTAGACTAGTATATAAGGAAGTATTTCTTCTCTCATTTTTGAGAAAACGCCAAAATAAGGACAATCCACACAAAGGAAGTGATCATCTACTTTCAAGCATTCAAGTATTCAAGCATTCAAGAATTCAAGATCCAATTCATCATGGAGATCCATTAGTAGCCATTGAAGGATTCAAGATCTATGGAACCCTCTTGTTGAAGATTTCTCTGTCCATATCCACTCAAGCTTCTTCATATTCCAAGATCCATTCAAAATTGGTGTTGAAGATCTAAAGGAAATTGATTTGAGACATCCTACATTCTAGATCCATTTGGAGCATCCATACTTGTGGATTCAAGGATTTGAATCCTCCACAAGGGTTTCAACATAAGCAAGGTGAATTGTTCTATTTACTTTGTTTATTACTGCAATTTCAATTCTATTTTTAGGTTAATTCTAAAACTAGGGTTTGACCAAGGAAAACCCCTCCCTCAACAAAAAAAACCATTTTTATTGTAGGTATAGGTACAAAACAATGAATTACAAAGCATATTTAGATACCTTTTTTTGGCAAACTTTCGAGATCCGCAAATAGATTTTCTGTCAGAGCAGTGCAAGTTAAGGTCGACATAAAGGGGTACAATTGCACCTCCATATTTGGGTCAAGGTCGACCTTTCTTATAAAATAAAATGATTTCTAGGTTTTCTCCATCTCTATATTTCTAAACAAGGACAGGTTGCAGAATTCTATAAACTCGGTACAAACACCAGAAAATAGCAATTTCCAGATCTGCTATACTTTGAGGTTAGTATTTTTCTTCAATTCATTTCAATTAAGATTTTAATCATCTCAGATCTATTACACACTCTCCATCCCCCCATAAACCTGGAATTTAAGGTTTTCCTCTTTCTTCTTATTCCTAATCGATTGATTCATTTGTGCATTGACCATTTTATTGTGGTTAATCAATTTGAATCTTTTCTTTGTGAATTTGGGGCTAAGAGGTGAATCTTACCTTTCTCAAACCTTTCAAATGTAAAGGATATTATTTAGATGTGCAAGTCTCTTGTTCCCCCTTTACATCATTTTTATGCTTTACACAACCATGCATTGAAAAATGACATTCAATCAAATAAAAATAGAGATCATAATGATATAAGTGTCCTTCCTTGGTTATTATCGAAGCAACAAAACAATGCTATAAAATAAGTCATACAAAAAATTTGATTTTCCATAGGGTTTGCTGCGAACATAAACAATCTCATATCAAAGAAAAGTGAATTTAGGCTAGGGATGAAAACACAAGATTGGCATACCTTTATTAAGGTAATTCATGTTATTTTTAATTCTCTATATATTTGTATAGTGCATGTAGTTTTCATTGTATTATTCTCTAAAATATTGAAATGATCATTTTATAATTATTGCAGTATGTTCTACCTCTATCTTTCCCACACCACTTGAACAACAGTGTCGAATAAGTTATATATGATCTTGGAAAATACAAGAGGTTAGAAGAGTTATTTGTTAGATTTGCTGTATAGATATTATATTTGTGACTTGTTTTACTTTTTCAGTATTTTATTGTATATTTTTTGTAAAGTCTCATTTATATGTTTTTGCGTGTTGAATTTCTTTTAGGTGGTTGTCATCAAAAGAAATCAATAAAGAATATATAAAATATTGGAAGAGAAAAAATTCTCATCTTATGTGTGAAATGCAAAAGTATTTACCTTCTACTTTTTTCAATGCACAAGAACACTACCTCATACATCAAGTTGAGGAGATTGAATTGTGTGGACCTGTACAAACTAGGTCAATGTGGATGGTTGAGAGGCACCTAAAATTTTTTAAGGGTTTGGTTCGACAAAGAGCACATCTTGAGGGTTCTATGGTGGAGGAATATATGGTATACCAGACCATGGTGTACATTAGTGAATATCTTCCTAAGTTTACAACAAAGATCCATGTAGATCGCATTTGAGACCCCAACCCCATTAACAAATTCAAAGGGGAGTACTTGATGGAGAAAGGTAGATTTAGGAAAGTGAGAGGTAATTATAAGATGTTATTGTACTTAATTAATTCTTATAAATCTTCAATTGAAGTTGTTTGTAAGTGGTCTATTTTTTTAATATAGTTGGTCGAGAGTGGGATGCACTACATTTGTATATTGCGAACAATCTTAATTCAATGACGGTATGGATTGAACTATGTCAAAAAAATGATCACTCGTTAACATGGGAAGGTGTTACTTCATTGGTTAAAGAAGCTCATCATAATGGAGATTCCAATGTTATGCCAATGGTAATTGATCTAGAAAATGGTTTAAGAGGTAGACAGGTGCGTATAAATTTATTAATCACGACCCATATGCTTAATATCAACTTATGATGCAAATGATTTTCACATGTTTGAAAATTTGTAGCTCGAGCACCACAAAGCTATGTACTACCATGGCCATAAATTTTGCATAAAAAGTTTGGACAACACAAGAAAACTTGTGATTATGGGATAACTGTAGTCTTCAAGGTCACTAATATTTTATATAGAAATGACATGCATCCTCTAGAATCTCAAAAATGATACTATGACATTTTGGATGATATATTTGAGTGCGACTTTGAATTCTTCAAATTAGTTCTATCCATCGTCAAATGATACAGGCTACGACTGAATTAAAATGATCCTAACAAAACTATTATTCAATATGATAATGGATTTACAATGATTAATACAAGGTCATTTGAGTCAGTTGGAGGGTAAAAGCACAATAATCTGTCACCCTTTTACAAAGGAAAAGGATGACAAAATCAAAGTTGTTCAACTTCAATAGTATAAAAGTGACATTTATGTTTGGAATTTGAAGATGATGTAAACTAATAAAATATTTTAAAATGGATGAAGTTTATGATTAATATTTTTTTTGAGTAATTTTTGATTTTTTTTATAATGTTTAAAGATGATTTTTCAGTTCCAGAAACATGCTAAAAATTATGGGTCTAGTTCCCGCCAAAACATTATATGTAAATAAATATTTTTTCCCCTAATTTCAAAATATGTTATAGATGACATATATAGCTAGTGCATGAAGAAATAAAAATTGGTTTGTGACCTATATTTTC
>MU226960.1:118055-162493 GCA_018584345.1 Thuja plicata | reverse complement strand
AAGAAATAAAAATTGGTTTGTGACCTATATTTTCTCTTTTATAACAATTCAAATTCCAACTCACCTGAAATCGACAGTTTTCATCTCCCGCCATATTTTTCATAACAAATATATCTCAATCAAAAAAAGAAATATATATTTTTGAAGAGGAATCTCTCTTCTAGTGCACCATATGTTTTTAAAATTTATTTAAGATGTTTTACTATTTTTTTTCTTTCTCTGAATCAACATCTCCTTGACTGTTAAAATACCTACTTGCAATATTTTTTAATTATAATAGACTATGTATAATTAAAACCCTATAAAATATATAAGAGATATTCTTGACTCTGATCTCTACAAAAGGGTATTTTTGTATTTTAAAAAAAATATCATTAAAAAGTCTTAGAGTTATTGAAACGTCACTTTTCTGAAATAATTTTATTTCTATGGTAATTGGCCTCAAAGTGGTATAAAACATGTATTTAATAGACATTTCAAATTGGAAAAGTAAAAAACCTTATCTAACTTAACTATAATGAATCTAGCTAGACCATATGTTTGGCCAAAATTAATTTTTAGTTATAAATACTAAAATTCAGCTGTGCAGATAAGTTGTCCTAAAAGGTGACAGATTATTGTACTTTTACCCTGGAGATGAGCCCTATGTTCTTCCAAGACAATGTGAGAATTTTTTTTACATAGAGGTTCCACAAAAACTGGCTTGGTCATTTGTTGTTAGACATGATCCAAGAGGAAGGCTAGTAAAGTATAACATGATGGTAGAAGAAGAAACCAAAGATGATGAAGAAGAAGAAGAAGATGATGATGATGATGATGATGGTGGTGGTGGTGGTGGCAATGATGCTAGTGTTGGTGGTGGTGGTGATGATGATGATAATGATCATGTTGAGGACGATGGTGACAATGATGGTCATGATGATGATGGTAATATTGACCTAGTCATACAAATTTATTTGACTTAAATGTTTTCATCATTAATTTATTATGTATTAAACTCTAATGCCATGGTACAATAAAATTAATGTGTTCATTTCTAATGATTACAACATATGTGATTTATGATATATGTGTTTCAGTTATTACTCATATTTAATGTATTTATTGTTTAACAAATTACCAATGTGTTTCTTATGATGCTCAATTGTTGGTGTTGATTACATGCATATATTTTGTGTGATTGTAACCCTTTGTGGAAATAGGAAATTGAATACAGACATCATCAGCCCTTTTGTTGACAATCTTGCATAGCACACATAAATTAAAGGTAAGGAATTAAAAAGTATACAATGATTATGATGAATGCATATTGTTCATGTTGTCTTCTATGTAATTTGTAGCATAGGTATCATGTAATTTTTGGATAACTTAAGATAAAAGATTCACATATGGAGGAAATTTAACCCCTTTTATGAGGATCCTACATAGTGACATGGATTGGAAGGTATAAGTCAATACACCCTATAGATTACATCAACATTACCCTCATTTAGTAAAATATCTCACTCCTTACCAATTTATATTTGTCATTTGATAAACTATAGGAACCACCTAATAGGTACTTGTGAGATATGTCTTCCTCAAGTTAGGGAAATGTGGGAATAGAAGACGAAAGTGAGACATGTAGTAGGCCTAAAATAGGGAAATCAATCAAAGGTTAAAAGATTAGAAGAAAATTCAAAAAACACATGCAATTTTTCCTTGCTGAAGGGGGGTCATGTTCGTATGACGATGAGGCCATAGATGACATTGAGGTGCCCTTGAGGTACACACATCTTATGAAAGAATGGGTACCCAAGGAACTACCTCCAATTAACACTGATTTTTGTGTTAATGAGAGGATATATTGTATAGATCCATCTTCATTACATGGTTTGGGCCTATTTTCCATAGATGGCATAGAGGTATGTTACAAAAAAGTTGTTGAATTGATGGAGTTTGTCGGACCTTGTTACAATTACAATAATTGAATGCAGATTGTTCGATATAAAAAAAAGTATGCGTAGGTATGCATTGTCAGCAAATTATATACAACAGAAAGAAAAGTTTCAAAGTAAAGGATTTTCTATGTACACTGATGGAAGGCCAAAAGAAACAAAAAATATTGTAGGTTTTATAAATAGTACGCATCCTGGGTCAACTAATAAGAGTCCCAATTGCATATTTGAGGTGTGTGATGGGAATCATGTTTTTGTATGTGCGATAAAATCAATAAGTGCAGGGCAAGAACTGCTAATAGATTACCATTTGAATTGCATAGATAGAAAAAATACACTATCATGGGGCTAGTAAGTACTATATACCATTTAAAATAACCTCCAATTTATTACTCCAATATACCATTTTATTAATAAGTTTTTTTTGTTAAGTCTATTGCTTTCATTTCACTAAAGATTTTATATTTGATCTTTGTCATAGGACAACATGGATCCACCACATGATGACGGAGGCGGGGATTTTACTCTCACCCATTCTTTAGAAAAGATAAACCTTATTATAATTGTACAAATAATATAGAAGAAAATGTTATATTATTATGTTCTTTTTTTTAGGGTTTGGAGTTATTCTCATAGTTTTACTGATATTCTTATCACAAATTGATGTTCATAGAAAGGGAAAGTGCCAGCAAGAACAATGACAATAGTGTCAGATATGGATGACGTCATCCCAGATATCCCTAACCCCGTGAATATGGTCAAGAAGAAATTACAAAGAATCAGTTAAGAAATTCTTAGCATTTTGCACGATCCAAATCCAAGTGAGGAGACGATGGCAAGGAAAGAGGAATTGATGTGCCAAGCATGTAGTTTGGAAGTAAGCAGTAATGAATCTTTAGTTATAACAAAAGTTCAATAAAGTTTTATATTTCTTTTATGTCGTGAACTAAAATATGTATGTGTTCTTACAGGATTTTTTGTGTGCTCAAGAAATTGCTCATGGACATCACGGTGAGGCTAGTCCTAGTACAAATCCCGCAGGTAAAATAATCCTTAAGTTAACAGGTTACAAACTTCATTGGTCTTACTGATTAGAAATCTACATTTTTCATTGGATTTACTAGTTGTTTTATCCAAACTCACACACACACACACACACACACACACACACATATATATATATCTTGAATCCTCACTTCAAATTGTATATTTAGGTCATGATGTACTCCATACGCCTCCTCCTACGAGGATGTCATTGCTGACTACAATATCGGCAATAAGGAGCATGCAAACATCCATATTTTCCCAATCTATACCTGGTAGGTCCTTGTTTTTCTATATTCGATTATGTGTTAGTTATTATTTGATTTGTACTTTAATCTTGGGTGCATTTCATAGTAGAATAATTTTGTGTAGTACAAGATACACCTCCTCAGGATACAAACACCATTATTGGTGATAATTCACCATCATTTCCTGGATCTACCTGTGTTTCTAGTATGGTAAAATTGCATACGTCATTGTTGTTAACTAATGAAGATATGATTCCCTTAAAATTACCTAATCTTCCAGGTACATTAAAAATATTATTATTTATATTCTAATTTTAATTTACTTATTCATTACTCATTTTGGATTAATGATCTCATGATGTGTTTGCAGGGAACGACATTTTTTATGAAAAGCTTAATGATATCACACTGTCACTATTCGGGCCCACCATACATACAAGGTGGAACATCATATGTTAACTAACCCTATCCCACTACTTTGATTTCATATCATTGCTAGAATATTTTTCTTTCCATCTATTTATTGTACTATATTCAAGGTACGCAACTTTAGTTAATTTTTCTAGCTAACAACTTGGTTTTTTCTTAAAAGGTGGGATTTACAAGATAAACAATTAAAAGATCAACTCATTAAATCTTTAGAGGAGCTCTTTGGAAGTAACATCTTTTATAGCACCAAAGTTCTTCAGAGAGCTTATAAATATCTAAAGACTGTGAGAGACACATACAGAAGGAATCTAGTAAACAACCCAAAGTATGAGCGTCCTCTCGCGATTCTAGAGAAGCAGTAGAAGGAATTCATTTTGGATGCAAAGGAGAAAGCGCAAAGCCAAAAAGGAATTACACCAGTAAATGAAAATAGAAGGTATGCGATAGTATTAAGTAGAACATAATTATGCACTAATTAGTGATCTTTATATTTATATAATATAACATATTTCAAAATTTTCATAGATTGCAAGACACATCAAAGGCTACAAAGGCCAGAATAGAAAATATTGGCCAACACAAACTTGGCTCTGGTGGTTATCTGAAACTTCAAGAAAGAATTGTAAGTAGCAGTAAATAAAATTTTGAATCAAATTTTTAATAAATTGCAAACAATTTTGTTTAATCAAAGAATACCTTCAGAGTTGACGATGTTAAGCCAAAAATGCAGGGCTCAGATTTTAATGTAGCACCCATGGAAGAAGACAAAAAGATTGGCTTAAAGGAAGGCTATAAAGTTGTGGCTGAATGCCTGTGCCAAAGCCAACAGTCTTCTGCATCGGTTCACACATAGGTAAGTAGGCCAAATGAAAATTATTTCAAATTGAATACTTGAGTGATAATATATTTGATGTTTATTTCATACTTGAGTGCATGAAATTGCAATGAAGCCTTCTAATCCTAGCATAGAACCTCCACATGATGTAGACCCTGATGTATATCGCAGTGATGGAGGTATTCATTTGCTATTGAACATTAATTGTATAATTTTTAATACAAGCTAACATTTTAAATTTAAATTAGTATAACCTTTCTTATGTACATTTTAGAGCATGCAGAACGTCATGGTGAATGAGTGGAGGATGATTCGAGTGTTCACCATATTCAAGATGACATGGCATTTTCAGGCAAATAAAATTTTTGTTATGTTATTTTGATTTTTTTGATAAGTTGTTATCTTCTTTTAATTAATGAAATACTTGTAACACTAATATAAAATGTTGTGCATCTAACCCATTTAGTTGTTATTGCATTGGACCCCCCTTTGGCACACCAGCATCCTCCTACACACATGGGGAGGCATTTACTGAGTTTATAAGAAGAACAGGAGGGGAATGATGAAGATCTTGATGCTCCGCTTAGTCGTTACATGCAAAAACCAAGGAAAAAATCAAAAAAGAAATTATTTCAATTAACCTTTTTGATAATATATTTACGTTGTCTTAATGAATGTAATTTTATGCTACTAAGGTTTGATGAATGATGTGTTGATGAATTATTGATGAATGTCTAATTGTTAATTAATTTTAGGTGTTATTGAATGTTATGTGATTATAATGATTGAATGTTATATTTCATAAATGGATGAATGAATGTTAGATGTTAATGGGGAATTTAGAGTGATGTTAGGGGGGGCGGGGCCAAATGAGCTTCCACCTTCACATGGTTGACCTTGTTAAGTAGATAATATTAAAATATTCTTGAAACGAAGTGAAGCTCAAGCTAAACTGATGCAGAGCCCTATTATACTATCCCCTTAACGAACCCAACTCAAGGATTCTACAAGTGTCTTGGAACTCACTCAAGGAGTTAATCTCAACTGAAGGCTCAAATAGAGTTCTCTAACTTTAGACAACCAACACCTCAAAAATTTTGAATAAACTCACTTCCTCGGATCACTTATTCCAACTTCTCTTGAAATTAAACATCCACTCAACGATCCCAATCTAGGCTTCCTCCAATGCACCTGGGGCCTCCAATATGTCAAATATTTCAACAACCCTTCTCATCTTGTTCCAATACCTCAGAATAATTTAACATGGTTAATACACCATGTTCAACCAGTCCTCCAAATCTGGTCAATAGTTCTTCAACATAATACACTCCATGTAGAGAGGTCTTCTCTAGCATGGACTTGAACTTCTTCTATGCATTTTTTAATGTTTATCTCATCTTTAGACCAGTTGGGAGGTGGACTTAGTTTTTTTGTTACTCCCAAGTGCCCTTCATGTTGCACTAAATATTCATCATTTATAAGTTAGTCTCAAACTACTATGGCAAGCCTACATATTGGGATATCCAATTTTCAAGTAATTTTTTTACCTTTCCAGAGGGTTTTTTTCAATAAAATATCTCTTTGAAGGCATCCATGTCTGGTGCATAGTGCACAAAAAAAATGTGTAGGTTGGCCTACCCTCCTTCTCAATTGAATGATGTCTCCAATTATTCTAATCCTTCAATAGGATTGTCTACAAATTCTTTCTTTTCCAAGGCTTTTCACTCTTTGAATTCCCTCCAAATCTAATAACTCCTACCTGTCTAGTTACTCACAAACCTTAGACTCCAAAACTCCAAACTATTGGTGTTCCTAAGGACACTTATTAATCTCCAACAATGGGTTACTGACTCACACCAATCCCTAATTTCATTAAGGATTACAGGCATCTGATGATCAACTTTCACTGATAATTTGGACTCTACCAATCCTTCGAACAAGAAAACTCAGAATTCACCCTTACTCTTAATAAACCCACTACAGTGGTCTTTTCCTCCCAAACACACATTGAATCTTAGATCAAGGTTGATCAATGAGATTCTTAAGGACCTCTTATACTACTATTTCAAATTCCAAAATAACTAGTTAGACAAATTCGACGAACACCAAAATTCTGTGTTTATACTACTTCTCGGATAGACTGCAACAATGGATTCACTTTCAATACTAGAGTTGAATATCAGACCAAGAACAATGGTTATAGACTCTCTAATCTTCCAACATTCTAGTCACAAATCCCAAAACAAATATAACAAATATTCTAATCCTGCTTCTTAAAACTTTCACACAGTATACTAGCCTAAGTGATCAAATTAGGCTAGAATCTAATGGAATGGTCTAGAGATGGGTACTTAGGATAGATTTTTCCCCTTGGCAGGGTTCTGTGGTCTTTAAATCCTTCAATTAATTCAATAAGTTTATACCATTTGATTTATATCATGTTGTTTCTTGTCTTCATCCTTTTCGTTGGCTAAATACATATTGTATATTTAGCCTAGGGCATCAGGTTTGAATCTGTAGATCAACTCCCTCGACTATGAGCTTTTGGATTCCTATAATACACTGCCTTAACTTACATTTCACCTAGTGGCATTGATTCCCAATGGTGAAATTGTAAGTTAGGCCCACATCTCCATTGCAGACCCCAATTCTTGTGATTTTTTTACCTGCAGTCACAGTTTCCCTTCTAACTCAAGCAATAGGTAACCAAAAAAAACAAAAACAAGTGAAAAAGAAAGGTATTTCAAAAAATAATGTTATTGGATCACTCGATCATAATATGGGATCCTTACACAGCTATACCATTTAGGAAAATACTTAGAAAAGAGTCATTTTTCATTAAACTTCCTCCAGAATGTGTTCTTTGTCCAATCTCTCGATTGGACAGCCTTCAACCAATATATAACCAACTCCCTAAATGATCCAACTGATTCAAAGTCAATTATGGTCATTGGGAGAATAGTTGCAACAGTCAAGCAACATTTTGAAATGTTGCATTGACAACATTTGCCAAAAATGACAACTAATGACAAACTAACAACATCAACCTTGCTGCATCCCAACAAGTGGCGAATGAATCTAAACATCTACCAAGACACAAAAATGGTCAAATATGATCCTTAAAACCAAAACCAAAACCAAAAGGTTCATGCTTAAAAGGACATAGTCAAAAGCACCAACAAGTTATTTTCAACTTCCTTTAGACAACTTTACAACCTTGACAAATTTACACCTTATAGTTAGATTCCTAGCCTTAATTTTTAAGTTACTGTCTTTAAAAAATAGTCATCTTATCCCTATAAAAATGATCTTGATTCGCGAAACTATGATGAACATATGCACAACCCTAACATTCAATATCTTTGCATGTTAAATGACCAGAATTTCAAAAATGACATTGATAGAGTGCACTCATGCGTCCTACCAAATATTTGAAATTATTCTAAATTATGCACTCAAAGGAGCTTTGGTGGTTCTTCTTGATCATGACATTGTATGGTGTTTCCTAAATAGCATTTGTATTCTTAATATTTTAACTAATATACTAAGATTGCTTATTAGTCTCTACAAAGATATGAAAAGAAATCTGGAATTCGACATACATGGGGCATTAATTTATGTTTTGCATATGTTTAAAAATTAGAAATCTGGAATTAACATATAACATGTGTGTATATGTTTCAGGATTAGGAGAGCTCTATTACAAAAGACAAACATGTGATCTTCTATTTGGATAAAGCTATTAATAAGGTATAAATTTTTAAAAACTTATCACAAAGTTTTCAGGCCCAAAAAGAGAAATTATTTCCCGTTAGTTCCTTTATGTACTTTATTAATTATTACTCAGAGAGATGGAGGTGTCAAATATATTATTTTTAATTTTCCAAATAAATTTTATCAATCTCCATTGTGATATTTATTGAATATGAGCGTTACTCATTGATCGAGTTAAATCGAGCTCATGGAATCAGTCTAATTCTATTTCTAAATTTGCAGTTACAGCCAGAGGCTTTATTTGTACTTGGTGTTATGCATTTAGGTGGAGACTATGTTAAAAGAGATCTAGAATTAGCTGCATGGTGTTTCAGATGGTAAAATAGAAGCATAATTTTTAACGTATTACTTGAATGATTATATTCCATGTGTGTTATATTTCAATGAGACATGGAAAAGATGACATAAACAAATCAAACAATGTTCTAAAATATGTCGCTTGATTAGGAGAATAATGAGATTTTAGTTATACATTTGATACAATATGAAATTTTTAATATTTTTGTATGTGTAAAACAAATGCACAGTGGAATTCTCATTTATATGTGTAGTATTCATGACATAAATAAAAAATAAAGATTCTATGGAATGACAGGCGTGCCTACCTAATATATCAAACACATTTATATGTGTTACTCTTTATGATATGTTTTCATCTAATATATCCTCTCTGTTATGTGGTTACTTTTCTCAACTATGTGAAACTTCTTTGCTTCCATATGTGTATCTACCCAAGTCATTTTCTGGCTTTTGACTTAATAGCATATTAAGTTTTATCTTTCCTAGTAAGTTTCTTGTTTGTAAGTGTTTTTCTATGGGGTTTGTTTAGCTGCCTTAGCACTGTCACTGGCCATAGTTAATATATGATTTGTTCAAAATGTACATATTATTTTGAGCTTCAATATAACATTTCTTATTTAATTCCCTATAGAAAATAGTATAAATCAATATAATAAATGTTTATAAAATAATATGCAAACAAATATATAAATATATATTAATTAATATATAAATAATATTAGTATTGTTTTGTGTAAGGAGTAAAGTAAATTAATAATAAATAATCATGATTCAATGATGATAAATATATTATTATCATATTATTAATAAATATAAGTAGAAACAAATAATAACTAGATAATAGGCAATAGTTGGCTGAGAATACAAGCGACAATATCTATATCGAGCATCAATTGTATTATGAAAAAGTAACATGATTAACAAAATAATTGAAGAGCATCGACCTATATAATATAAAATAATGAAGAACTTCCCATTTAGGTTGTGATGAAGGGACACCGCTTATCATTTCTTAAACATTGATATTTAAGAGGGATCATCATCGACATTTCTTAAACATTTGAAAGAAAATAAAACTAAAAATAATCCTTCATTTTTCCTTTGTAACTTCACTCATGACTGTTCCTTCAATGATTATTATAGCTATCTCTTTGTTGAACTTGAAACAATCCCTACATTAAAAAATAGTTGAAGCTCTGGGCACATCTTTGTTAAGGTAGCATTTGTCATTGGTCTTAGAATTTGTTACCAAAATAAATTCTAGTAATTTTTTAGTATCAACTGGTGATTGATCTTTGTGATGATTATTTTCCATTAGGAAATCACTTCTTTGACTAAAAATGATGATTTATTGCTCCTCATGTTGTTCATTGACTTTGAATACCATATAGCTATTGCCAAACATTACATGGATATCTTGTAGGTGCATGAATCCACTACCATCCTGTCCTTTTATACTTCACTTTCCTCCAAACTTGACATCATAAACATTTCCATGATTGTTCTTTCAAACCCTCACCATCGTTGGCATATTGTAAAAATGACCCCTTTTATCATGGTTCTATTTATTCTTGATGGTTGTCCCGTTATGGTCATGATATTGCATCTTTAAATTTTAGATTTTACTATGTTTGATCCACGTAATGTTGGTATCATTACAAAATAACTATCTTTATCCATCATGGTCTTGTTTTTATTTTGTGCCCTTCCTCTAGTATTCACTGCTAAGTATTGTTATGACCCTCCTTTTGACCCATTCTCTGCTATAATCACAACATTAGCCATTTTCAATACTATTATTGCGATTTCTAAATTTAGGGAGTAGAATCAGAATCAAGGACCTTGATGATTTTTGGACCATTTCAAACATCAAACAACACATCATACCAATCAGGTGTGGCTTTGTGGATCTCACTTTTAATTCTATCAATTATACTTGTTTCAAAGTCTGCAAATATATTTCCATGAATTTGACCTCTATTATTTCTCACTTGAAAATAGCTTACTTCATACACTGGCGCGACTGTAAGCTGTAGTAGCTTTTGAAAAAGATAGTTCTATAGAATATTTGATGTAAGTTGCACAAAAATAGATAGAGAATGAAAAACAACAAATGCAACCTCATATGATCATATTTATTAGGGTAAGTGTATCATCCTTTAATTTATAAAGAGTTTGGTGGGTAGTTAAGATTTTCTAGTGCACTAGTATATGGGCTTGATAATATAGTGGTTCATTTGTTTGATAAGGAAGTGAACTTGAAGACAGAGGTAAAGGTAAAAGATGGAATGAAATAGGCCCATGGAAAGGGAACATGAAAAAGTGTAGGCATAAAAGGAAGGAGACTATTCAAGACACAATAGGTAAAGGAGAAAGTGGAACATTAGGTACAAATGAGAGACAAGCCAGAAGGCATGTAGTAGGTGAGTTTGGGAATATGGAGCAAGGTCTAGATGTTAGACAAATCAAAAGTGTGAGAAATTATGCTAATCATCAATACCTTAGTCATTGGAAAGTATCACCTTATGGGAGAGCATATGGAGCACAAGTGGATGGAGTGATCAAAGATTTTTTGTTGCAATACAGTCTCCAAGGGACTTGGGAACTTTTTCAAGGTAGGTGTATGGTGCAGGCGCACCCAATGCTCTACATGTCTCCATGAGGAATATCTCTAAAAAATATTATTTTTTATGTAAAATTCTTGTAATAAGGTCCAATGGACCATTTTGTAAGAGGTTCAAGTGGATTAATATAACATGAATATTCCTTTTTGGGTCCATTGTGCAAAGTTGTTAAGAATTTGTAAATATTGTCATAGGGATGCAAAAGTGGTCAATATGCTCACAATAATGTTTCATCATGTATTAAGGCCTACTTCACCTCTTTGCACCTATTTTCACTATTTTTGATTCATAGGAGGTCTTTTTTAGGTTCCTTAGCATGTTTTGTACAAAATTGTCATTATTAACAAAAAGTTGTCAATGCAACTTTGTCATTTTGGAAGTTGAATGGGCATTAGTTCAAAAATTTGTTAAATACCATTGGGTTTTGGCTGAGTGATGTATTTAAGGCCTCTAATAATTTGAGGCAAGTGGTGGATGGAAGTTTTAGAGAAGAAGCAATAAGAAATCGCTATTTTTCTACTCATCCTCTATCATTTTCATGTGTTTTGTGAAATTGTAGAGTTCTATACGGTCTCATATAGTGAATCCATGGTTTAAAATTCACATGTAAGGGAAGCATAGTTAGTATACTTTAATTTTAATCTGGTTTGAGTGAATTGCATTAAGAAATAAATGAGTTTGTTAGATTTTAGTAAAATTGTCTATAAACCCTAGATGTAAGGGTTTTGAACCTGAACACATGAGATTTGCACCACATTCCACCATCCAAATTGATCCAAACTGGGGGAAATGAAAGGTATGAATGACCTCTCTATGATTATGAACCTATTAGAATAGGGTAATGGAGTTTGAATAGATTTTGTGTGAGCCCTAATCAAATTTTCCATGAATGGGGCATGGTAAACATAGGCAGAGATAAGAACTTGTGTAACAGTCAATTGATAATATTTGTGGGTGTAAAACACTTTCAAATTTATCCCTTTTATGATTTTTATCAGCTATTGGAATGGAGGAGTAAAGAGTTGTTTTTGAATTCAAAGAATCTGCTTTGGAAAAGAGGGCTAATTAGGCCTGCAATCTGATTACCAGTCAATTATTGACTGATTTATTACAAAGTAACCCTATGCAAGTATGAGGTATGTTTTGAAAGGCCCAAAAGGGTATTTGAATCAATGACTAGTTTGGGGAAATCTAATCCGCATTAAAAGAAGTTATGTCATTTTTTGTCACTGTAAGGGCTACTAGGAAATGAACCTAGTTGAGGGTGTGCCAGGGGGTTTGTGGAATTAAAAGTTATTGTGAGTCAGTATTGTCTTGAACATTCTTCTTACACATAGACTAAGGTGTCCCAAGTGGTAAGTCAAGTTTTGAAACCCAAATGCATCATTGGAGTCTTGAATGCCTTATAGGAGCATTAATCCATTGGGGATGAACCTTGGAAGCCCAAACTAATTTTTTCAAAGCTATAAAATTCCAAATGTTTTTTTCTTGTGAAGAAGTCTCCCTAATTTTTATTTTTTTTGGGTCTTGAGGAAGGGATGGAACCCCATTGTTGTGAAATATGGTATCAATAATCTAATTGTCCCCCTACCTCTTCATCACTTATCGACCATAAGAGATAAAGGCAACAGGAGATCAAATGAAATATTTTATTGAAATGAGTTCAACTTGTTGAATAGGATCAAAAGAAAAATCATAATTCAAATGATACCCTACAAAAAAATATAAATCAAAACATTACTCAAAAAAATAATATAAATCAAAATGTTTCATAGGTCATTCCCAACCAAAAAGTACCTAATATGTAAGAGAATCAACACAACCCCAAGATTAATCCTAGAATACTTGATCTTAGATATATTCCCTGATAAGATAGTCACAAGGGTTTGAGAAATATAGACAGATGTAATTTTATGCTATTTTAAGCTATCCTAACCCCATTCCAAATTAGATTAGGGGAAATGTGCCAAAATCTCAAGTTGACAATGATGTCACTGATGATGACCACTTAAGACACTTTGTTGATGTCATACATGAGTTTGAAATTGAGAGTGAAGATATTGTAATGAATATAATTATGATGTCATTAAATAAGAGAGCATTGATGATGGTATAGAAGCTTATTGAATAGTAATATAGACCATGGATGGATCCAAAGTTTGCAATATATGATATTCTACCATCACTCACACATACACATGCATGCACACACACAAAAATGTAATTAGCATTAGCATATTTCATTACGTTAGCATTATGGGAAGGTACTTCTAGACCCTACCAATAGACAAACAGAGCCTTGCAATTCTATTTGTCATAAAATAATGGTGGTCTCTTTACTTTTCTAAAATTCTAATTTTGTTTCATAAAATGATAATGAGGTCTTTATTTTTCAAAATTATAATTTTGCCTTGATGATGCATATTTTGAAGATAATTAATTAAGCACCATTACGAACACTAAACTCATGTTTTAATAATTTTGTAGTACATTCACTTTATAAATAAAAATTAAAAAATGAGTGTTTTTATTTTATTTTATTTTGTACTTTATCATTGAGATAACAAAAAAAATTAGACCTTATTTTTTATTACTTTACAAAAGGTTGGAGTCCCATCCCTTGTACTTACAATCATTTTAATTTGATATTATTCTTCAATTATGATATTGTAGAATTGGAAAATAAAATATCATACAGTTTTCAATACTCATTTAACCATTTAATGAAAATTGCTCACTGTTGATTGAGCTACTTAACATATATGAATGGACATGTACCGCAGTCAAATATTGAAAATATTTAGAATGGAAAATGTTATCAACATTTGAATGGACTGCCCTCCTACCATTTTCCAGTTTCTAATTGTAAAGGTTGTGGGTGTGGCCGGTGTATAGTATGCATTACTCTTTTCTCTTTTCAATTTTTCCACTGAATTCTTTTTTCAAATGCTTCAGGTATGCATGTGGGTCAAATTGTAATATGTTAGTGGGAACTCATTCAATGATATGATGCTTGATTTGTTTTTATTGTATTGTCTTTAGAAGAGAACATTCCAACTCAATAAAATCTCAAAGCATTCCATCTGGCCATTTCTATAATGGGTACATTTGATATAGCAATACACTGACCTGTACTCAGCATAGAATTGTACATTCTGAAAACACTTTAGATTCATCATAAGATTCACTCATTTTCCACAGTTGTAGTTTTTCATGTTACAAGAAGGTAAAGTGATGATCCAAGTTGCTTCATTACTCTTCTCTCAAGATTCTACATCTTATATGAAGTAGTATTCAATGCAAAGGCTTGATATGTACATATGATCGAACAAATTTTCAAAGCATGCAAACAATGTCAACAATAGCAGATCATTATAGTCATATTTGAGGTTAGAAATTTAGAATAGGTGAGGGACCAGGCCATTGGTAGGTGATTTCATCAACTATAAAAAGTGGAGTGACAACTAATTTTTCCCACATATCAAAGTTCCTACATTTTTAAGGGCCTTTGCAGGTGGAAGACTTCTATAAAAGGAAAATAAAATGCTAAATGGTTCTTTATATTATAAAGGAGAATTTCAACAAGATTTTGTGAAGGAAAGCTTCATACTTGATCTATTTTTAGTTATATTGTTTATTGAAAATTTCCTCCTCTTGGGCCAATCCTGGTTTTTGAAGATGATTCCACCTCTCTTTTCAAGTGGTAGCATGTTTTTTTTTTGGTAGGGATCATATTTTAGCATTCCTTTCACTTGTAATCCTTCTATATCCTTGGTGATTTTCTTGTACCTTCCAAATCAAAATATTTAACTCATCAATTTATTTTTTCCAGACATAACCACCAAGAACACTCGTAGCACTTGAAAATGTTATTATTGTTTGCATAGGTTCTATAGATGAAAATTTGCAGAAGGTAATGCTTTTCAGTTTATACTTAATTTAATTTTATCATACAATACTGAAGATTTTCAACATCCACTTATTTATGACCTATTGATTACTGTAATTTTTTTTCTTATGACTCATTATTTGTTCTACTACTATACCAATTGTGGGAAAATATGTTGCTCAAGCAACAAGTTGAAGTTCTATTACCTGATAAAAGCATTCTCAAGCGAGCTATTACCATATAGCATAAGCATAAAAAAGAGCACAAGGAAAGGGCACAAGAATTAAAAAATATAAAGAAACTTTTATCTCACTGTCATGAACAACTAAAGACAATGGAGAAACTATCTAAATGTATTGGATTGGATAGGATGAGAGAAAGATAAGAGGAATTAAATATAATGGAATCGGTAGATAATATTATTGGAGGATAAGAGTGATTGAATGGAAGAGGAAGCAATTCACATGCTGAATTGTTTATGATATCCACTTAAGATATTGCAAGATGACCATGATAGCTAAACCTACATAATGAACAAACACATTAGATGAAACAATTAATTCTCTAATTTTTTCCTCTTCTTTTTTTGCATTAATTCGTAGTTGATTAGATGCATTATGAGAGTAGGGTGTGTATAAGATGATGATTTATAGATAAAGACTTGTGACCTCAAGATTTAACACAATCTCTCGTATCTCCTTGAAGGTTCTATGGATGCTTGGGTACCTTCAGATAAGGATAAACATGTGGACACTTTGTTCAACCGAGATTCATCATTCTAGGCAATGACGGATCCCATCTCTTTGTTTATACTTTGAATTCCTTTGTACACATTTTTATCTTTTGTTGTATCTTTCCAGGTACTCCCACGACTTGTGTGGGATTTGTACCGTACTATTTATGAATAAAAATAACTTTTAATGAAAATAGTTGTATGCTTTTACATTTTAATACATTTGCATGAACATAATGTGTTATTATTCATCACCATTTTCTTTCAGTAATAACACTTAATTTGAAACCAAATGTGTACCTTAGATTTTAGTTATAAACACATAACCAGTGATGAACCCAAGTAATGACTCTATTTTGTTAGTGTTTTCTCTATTTGGTTGTCTTTGTTAAGTGTTTGGTCATGGTTAAAGGGTATAGAACTTGGGTTTTAAGTATTTTATGATGTTTAGCTAAACTTGATATCATGGTTATGAACTTATCCTTTAAACTCCCCCTTTCATGACAAAAACTCCTAAATGATTATGGCTATGTAATTTATCCATATTAATCATAGTTATCAATTGATTAATGTTATGTTGACACGAAATAGATATACCTATGTTGTTGTGCACACTAAATCTATAATGTAAGAGAAATTAAGATGCATAATCAGTCAAGCATGCACTCAAGGAGATTCATGCCATGCATTCACTACATGCATTGATACCCGTTTTGCTAATTTAAAATTTATTAATTATATAGCATTGATTATGTTGTAGTTTTTGGGAAAAGTTGAGATAGAATATGTATTAAATCGATAAGATTTCCACACTTCATTTGAATTTAAAGCTTGAATTTTTGGTTTTGATTGTGTATGTTTTTTAGCATCAATGTTTTGGGTCACACTCTGTGATCCATCATGCTCTTTTCTCTTACGTCCTGATGATGGATCATGAAGTGTGATCCAAAATGTTGATGCTAAAAAACATACACAATCAAAACCAATTATTCAAGATTTTAATAGAATATGTAGTAGAAAAAGCTAATTTTGAAGATGGGCTTCTTAAGGACTTCAAACGCATGTTCCATTTTTTTTCATTGGGAGATTCCATAGCTAGTGGAAAAAAGGTGGGTATTTTCTTACATAACTTTCTATGTGGATTTCCAACTATTTTATGTTGTTATTCTTCTTCGTTTTTAGATTTTTCTTCATAATTAAATTGGAAGTTATTTGTTTAGAGGATGATAATGTAAAGGAGGATGTAGCTTCAAATCTAGAAGCAAAAAATATGTTAGACTCTAATTCAGATGAGGAGGATGAACAAGAAACATAAACAAAAGAAAGAGGGGTCTCAAATAAGAAAAAAAGTTCTTATATGTCTCATTAAATATTATATTTTTTATATTTATATTTGTTTTTATAGTAAAGAATAATTTCTTGTTTATCTCGACACAGCTTTAGCAAAGAATGAGATACACTAACATATTCCAAGGTCAAAGTACCAACTCAACATGTGAGACACTAACCTCATCAAAATACAAGAGATAAGAAATGTGGACCATCGAAAGAAAAAAAATTGCACCCTAAAATCACTTGAAGCATCAGATGCCCCAATGACAGGAAGACAGGGAGATATACAAATGAACATCCTTCAAGTATGAATTCAAGCATTGGATTCCCAAAGACGGGAAGAGATAAATACAAATGAACATTGTCTCTCTCTTCCCGTCTTTTGGGCATCCAAAGCTTCAAGTCATAATTGACAGCATCAGATTGGTTGACAACTTCACTATTTTGTCTTCAAAAAAATTGCCAGAACAAGGCATTTGTGAGTGGTTTGGCTATATTTGAAGCTAGGTAATTTGACTAAATTAAGTTTATATTCTTGTAATTTATTTGTTGATATTGGGAATTGTAACCATGAGTACGAACATGACTAATTAATGTGTATGAGCAGGAACCATATAAGGATATTGGAGGAGTGGATAGAGGTATATTTTATATTTTTAAGGGCGCTACTCACTTGTGCTCTTCCTAGTCTAGATGAATTTTATCTTCAAAGTTCTACCTTTTCTACCTCCTATATATTTGAATGAAACATGTCTTTGATAAATTAATAGTACTAGACACATTTTATTTCAAGACGAATCTAATGATTGCAATTGCATAAGAGTTATGAATATTTCTAGATGGAATTTATAAATTATTTTGTACTTTTATATAGCACTAACTATGAATTATTCCTTATTTTTCTTTAGGGGTAGCAATGGGATCAGGGTGGCAATCTCATGTTTCTTTCTTAATGGGTGTTACTATGTGATTGGTATCCCTTTTGGAGTGATTCCATGTTGGGTGTTCAAACACGTGTTTTTGGTGAGTGTTACTTATTTCAAGGAGAATAGGCTAATCTTGATGAAAACTCCTTGTAATCCATTCATTCTACTATTTTAAGGCTCTTGATCCCCTATTACAAATATTTTTTTCACTCATGCTTTGATACATATTGAATCCCATTGGAGTTAGGGAAGTCTTGTGGTGTTGAGACTCCTAGATGATGATTCCACTTCAACACTATATGTTTCTCCGAACTATTATTTGTGTATAGCTAGGGCCTATGCTTACCTTCCTTTATTATCACTTTTGTTAATACAACTCTTTTCACTGTCATTGCATCATTTTTTGGAACCAAATTTCAAACTTATTGCATTGCTCTTGGTTATTATAATAACCACCATTGATCTAACATTTGATGCTTCCTACTCTTAATGATGGGCTTTCTCTCTACAAAACATTATCTATGACTCTTCTATGAGGATTGTCTCTACTTTCTTGGATTTTTCTCACTAAGTTTGATGCCTTTCACTACACATTGATGTAACTATAGCATCACTTAAAAGATGTCACTATAGCATCACCGTATCATTAAATTTTGACCATTGACTATTATTCATTATCCAAGGGTTGTCACTTGATATATGGATAGTGGAAAAGTCCATGCTCTCTTCAGCATTACTATTCCTTCATAGTATGATTGTTGCTCCTCTACTATGGCTCATGAAAGTCATTATATTGTTGTCCTAACATTTTATTCCATGTTCTAATCCAACAATGTTATCTTGAAACCTTCACTAGTGACTAAATGCTTCATAAAATATTGAGGAAACCCCTCATAACAACAACTACACCTTATGAGAGTAAAAAAAAATCAAAGGGTAACAAAATGCTTTAAATAATAATACAAATAATTGTGTATATACATATAAATAAGAGGGAAAAGCATTTGCATTAAGGTAAATATGTGATCTTGAAATGCTACCTCCAACCATTAAACTTGTTTCTCTTTTCCTTGAGATCATTTTCAAATCTTCATTCACTGTTGTCCATTTGAAATCTCATGCTTCCAAAAAAAAATCTCTTCTTATGACGGAAACCTCCAACAATCAAGACCAGTAGTCTTTCAACATCCATTTGGCCTAGGAGTCTCAAGAGGACTGAAAACAACCTACGACATACTATCTCTTCACTTCAACAAGCATAGACAATAAGCTCCCTTCAGACTAGACCTAAACTTATTGTGCTCAATCTCTATTCTAGTTATAAGCTCATTATTATTATTTTTTTAAGAACATGTCATCTCTTTTTTTACTTTAGTCGCATTCACAGTCAACGAGAAACCTATATAAATGATGAATTGATCGACTAATTGTCATCACTATTTTGACAACCACCCATAGTGTTTTGACGACTTCCTCATCGTTTATATAGCATTCTTGTTGATCTTTTTCAACTTTGGTGTTGTATGTTCATCGTGTAAGTGACAGAGTGTGAAAAGGGCTTAGGGTGAAAGACGCACACAATACCTCACCCAGGGCCCTTTTTACTAACCATTGGGTCATTATTTTTACGACGACTATGCCATTCATCATAACTTTTGACACAATAACTTCCACAACACCTTTGGTCGATTGATCTACATTTAACAGTCATAAAATTGACCTATGATCGTAAAAAAATGATCTAAATTTTATTATTGTGAAATGGCCTTAGATGCAGTATCAATATCCAATTCATATTCTAATGGAGGTAGCCATTTTGTCCTCAGTTGTACTACCTTGATTAAAGTTTTACAGTATTAGATACTATGTACAAAAACTATTTCATCTTTGTACTTATCTACCAATTGTAGTGAAATTATGGTCCTCTTTTCCATCCTAGCCTTAAACTTGGAAAAATAGTCATTCATGACTGGTTCAAAATTTGTTCCTAGGCTTCTAATCATATCATTGATTTTCATTGTAACTAGTCGATTGGACTTCCACTTAACTGTACTGACAGATGGAAAGAAAGTTTGTAGGTAGAAGAATGTGCATAGTAGTAGTGAGACAAAATTACATGTATTTGACCGTGTTGTTCTGATGGTCTTCATGTTTTCTTCAAATTGCCTCTACAACATCTCAACGATGTCATATTGTGCTTCTTTCTTGAAAATTTTAAATGCTATGTCAACAGCTCCGCAAGCAACACTATTCATTTTGCTAGATTGGAATATTTTGTAACCAATGACATAAGCACCGAACCTTAGTTTAGGATCACCAATGCAATTGATCTTGAGACCTCTACCATCCCATTCAATTCCTGTTAATTTCTCTATTTCTGTTCTTGGTGGATTCCTAAATGCCTTTGATTTATCACAAATGGGATAACCTTTCACGGTGTGAATTACATCCTTGGTTATTTTCCAAGGCTCATCCAGCCATAGCTTTCCATCATGTACATGGCTCAGAATAATGTGGATCCACTCGATCTTGAATACCTTTGGGAAATCTAGGGCATTGGTTAACCCTTTAACCTCCAAATGTTTGTGATCTTCCTTCAACTTCCCATCTGTGTATAGTGATTGATAAGTGGAAAAAAGTTCAAAGTCTCCAATTTCACCTATTTTGCAGTGAATGTAGGCACGCATGTCTTGGACTAACAAAATCCTAGGTGGGATCGATGAAAACACACCTTTTTCATCTGGTTGTGCTACAACCTATGGATGGATCTTATAGTGGGGCTCTGTGCAAGTGGAGTTCTTTACTAAGACAATCTTATTATCCTTCTCCATCTTTTCTTTCATGGTTTGAGACGTAGACGCCATGATTTCTAGTTTAGGGCTTGCACGAATAGTGTTCGAAAGACTCGGGTAAAGTAGAATGCACAATAACTAACCTCTGTATGCTCAGAATCTACTTGAATCTTTATATAATGCACAAAAATCCTCTGTTGCAACTTTTCTCACTTTTCTTTGTTCTTCTATGTGATCGCGGTGTGAACAAATGTGTTCATGTCAAATTTTTTTATAGAAAATGACTTAGGGTAGTGCAATAAATGCTTTTCACCAACCACTCAGTGAAAAAACATTATGCTCAGTTAACACTAACAATGCTTCAGCTCGGTGAGTATACCATATACTTGGTTGCCATAGCAACTTGGTTGTCTCTTCACATTTTCACCAACTGACAGTTCTAACTGTTAGTAATAATTGAGAGAGGGGGCTGAATCAGTGGCCTCAAAATATAATCCTTTAATCAACCCTTTAAACTTATAACCACAAATTATATCTCAAGTTATCTTCTGTCCTACAAGATGCATGCCATGAAATACTTTAATCGATTTACTACTTTGTCAGATTGCTTTGTTAATCTCTCTTCTATATGATTACTGATAAGCAGTCATGTATTTACCAAAACACAGTAAATATGTAGAGTATATCGATAAATCCAAAAATGCATATGTGAAATGTAAAATAGTAAAGTGATAAACCATAAACACATAACACAAGGATTTTAACGTGGAAACCCTGTTAAGGTAAAAACCACTGGGACTGGTACCCCAAATTTTCACTCTTCTGAAGTGAGCCATGTTAAGAGCCAACCCTATTAAAGGTTACAAACACACTGTTAGGTGTGACCTTGTTAGAGAATTTAGAAATAGTTTTTCAACTAGTATCTGGCATCTAATGCTACCATCCTTAATCAAATGCTCACTTGGCTTGTCAATAGGTATCGGGCATATCCAATGCTACTTTTGTGATCAAAATTTTTGATACTCCTTGGGATGTATCTCAATTGAAAAATAATTTTAAGTCCTACTCGGTTAAGAGGCTTATATGCTTCAATGGTTAAACTGAAACACTAATGATCTGTTCATACATACAACTCAATTGTAGATTTTCACATCTATTGTAGGTCCATTACTTCACTGATCAATATAATCAAACATATACCTTTGCTCCACACTTGTTCTTCTCTATGATGCTTGTCTCACTGTTCATCGATGTCTGCAGAATCTAGCTCTTCCTTGAGCTTGTTGATCAGGACCAAAATGAAGACTTTCTTCTCCTTCAGATTTTCTTTAGCATCTTTCCTCTTTCTTGTTCACCCCACACACTCAATTCGTAATGAATTGGGTTTGTCTCTTATAGACATGATTTCCTCTTTTCTTGGCTTTCTTGATCTGGCATGTTCCACAATTCTCGCCAATAGATTTAAAGAAAATCTCCAGTCTGATCTTGTAGAGATCTTCTTGCCAACTGGACAAAGTAGCTTTAAATTAGTTACTTATCTTCAGATTTATCTGGATGATAAAAACAATGATAAGTATCAGTTAACTCTATCTTTAGCTTCTTGATAGCTAAGCATTTTGTCATTTTCTAAACTCTCTGTTCTGTCGGTCAACACTTTAGTTAGTCATCGGTGATAACTGAGTGTTCCATCGATGTGACTTCAGTTGTCATCGGGATCTCCATCCTTGTCTTCTCTGTCGGGAAACACTGAAATTCTATCTATCGGGTTACTTTGTGTTTTGCTCGTCGGGCAACACTGTAACTCTAGTCGTTAGTAATGCTATGCATTTTTTTGTTGGGCAATACTATGACTTTGTTCTTTTACTTTGACCGTCGGGTGCACTCTGTTGATGTATTCAGACACTTAGTGAATACTTGACTTGTATGCATTACTGATTAGCATAGCCTTGATTCATGATTTCTTTGAAGTCTTTGGCAGTATTACAATGACCATACAGATTATATCAAGTTGACATCAATGACAATACAATACATTAACTGATTTAATGCCTTGCATGATCATCAACCTAACATCTTCAAACATTCAATCAGTTACATGTCATCACTAACTTGGTACATATTAACCAACTCAACATATCAAAGTAATCAAAAGTATAATACCATAGTGCATCTCAATTCATGGTAATTTGGCATATGTGCAATGAATATAGGAACCAATGTAAGATATAGCTTTGCAAAACATAGTTCCTTACCTAGTTATATTGCTCAGTTGGAGACGGTGGAGCCACCTAATCCATTAGATGAGGTGTCACTGAGTGTTGTGCTTGGTCCTGCATTATCACTTGATTCTCTTCTCCACATTTGATTTTTGATCCTCACAATTTCATCAATTATATTGCCATTGCCATAAGTATTTATTCAATCTACACAATCTCTGCTTAAGTGACCAACTTTGTGAAAGTGAGAACATGCCATACCAGAGTTTGACCAATTCCTAGACTTGGTTTTCCATTGTCTCATACAATTTTCTGCTATATTACCATATTTACCACATGTTGAACAACTACTCCAAGTGTTATAATCCCATGCATAAGCATTGCCTTTTCTTCTCGGTTGATTTACCTTTTCTTATCCTTTAGGCTTCCAGATTTGCTTTGTGTTCTTCCTACATGATTGTGATGTATGGCCACGCATGTTGCAATTCTGATAGTATTTATTCATGTATGGTTTCTTCTTTGGTTTGTTCAACTTGGATCTACACTCATGTGCTTGATTTCTATACTTATTACAATTATAGAAAATACCATTAAATTTAGGAGGGTTTCTAGGAATAGCTTTTGCTTTGCTCCTGTAAACATTTGATGTGTGGCCTATTTTTCCATAGTGATGGCAAGAGGGCTTCTTAGCCTTCGGACTTGAGTAGACATTGCTTTGTTCAGCTTGATTTGACGATTCTCTTTACTCGGTATACCCTAATCCGATATTGAATTGCTCAGTCTTCTTTGATGGTTCAAAAATTCATCCATTCTCTTAGATCTTTCTTCAGATCTCTTAATCACTTCATTATGTTATTGTAAAATCTTCACTTCATTTCTTAGTTTCTCATTCTATTCTTTTAATACACCAATGTCTTCTATTCTTCTTGCAAGTTTAGTATTCACTCGGTTTGCCTCATGATTCATAGCAACCACTTGATTGGTGGTCTCAAAGTAATGTTCAGTAAGTCTCGATATCTCATTTTCTTTCTCTTGTAACTTTTATGTCATCTGTCTTCTGTCATCAGCAACCATGTTCCTATCTTATTCAGCTTTTATTGTACCATTCAAGACTTCAACCATTCTAACCATTTGTCTATCTTGATCGATCTACAATGCTTTCACTTGTTTAGTAAGTTGTTGATTTCTCTCATATAGCTTTGATATGATTCTTTCAGATGCATCAGATATGCTACTAGATTCAGATCTAGATGTATCAAATGGGTCATGAATTTCTTCTTCATGATAATCAATCTCACGACAGCAAAGTGCCATGTCCTTTCTCTTGATCAACATCTCCCTGATTTTCTCTTTGGCTTCCTTGTATTGTTTGACATAGACTTGCAGTTGTAACTTCTAATTTTCAATAGTTTTGTCAAGTGTATACCTTTCCATTGTAAGATCTTTTCTCTTTAGCGATTAAACCTTCAAAATAAGAGAACTAGCTCTGATACCAATTGTTGGGATAATCAAAAGGGTGTGTACTGAGAGGGGAGGGAGGAATCAGTACCCTTTAAAACTTTTAATCAATTATTTGTAACCACTATTCTGTATTAACTGACTGAGTAGATTGCATACATCAAACATATAGTATCGTTTCTTGTTGGTTAACAGATTCGTCACTGCGATGTTGTCTTGAAAACTGGCCCCATTTTCCCTGTAAGCAGTGACCACTACGCCAACAGTTGGAGGGATTGCAACCGGATCACGATCTAATCGCAACCTTCCTCTGCGTTTGAGAGGGGAAGCTCCTTCATATGATGTGGGTATTTAATATTTTTTGAGTACTTTTCACCTGAAAGTACAAAAAGGAGACAAACCAAAATAAAAGAAATAGATGACAAAAACCCCAATAGCAGACATACGAATACCATATGAGATTCCTAAATGAAAACATATTACAAATGGGTTTTAAATACAAGATAAGTTGGATATGTGAAATCGATGAAAGAAAGGAAACATGTTTCAACATACGAGGAAACATGTAACCTCAACATTTTCTAACCAAGATACCAGGGTGCGAACATGCTTGAATCTTTTACTTATATCCAATGTACTTAAAGGGATCATCAATTTAACATACGAGAAATCAATAACCATATCTGGAAAATGCATTTAAGACATATGAATCAAATACATTTTAGTTATTCTTTTGAAAATATACAAGTTCAAAATCCTTCCAGTACAAAGTATGAACATAAAAGTTCTTTGTAAGTTTCTCCACACAATCCGCAGAGTTTCCCCCTTTTGCCAAAAGTCCTCCTTTTTACATTACATGAGCCTTGTATTTATAGGCTTTTTCTGATAACCAACTTGTAACCACCTAGTAACTACCTTGTAATTTTGAAAACAAATAAATAAAATAAGCTTTATTTTAGATAGAAATTTATTAACTTTTACGTAAATAAATCTTACTTTCTAACTTGACTACAAACATGTGACATAAGTCACTTTTACAAAAGATAGCTTCAAACTTGTAATTTCGATGAAAAACCAAGTCACAAGTTATGCTAACATACTCCTCCATCTTTATCTGCTTCATTTATCCCTGGAAAAGTCATCTCGTGATTTGGTGGATATCTTTGTCTGCGGTCATTCATCCATAACATTCCTTCATTGACATCTTCCATCTTTATCAGTTGTCTCTAGTTGTCTATGTAAAGTACCTCATTTTGAGATATCATACATGTCTATCTTACCTCATTTGAATCCCTCTGCCATAATATGAAATTTCAAAAAAAAACATTATCCTTACACATGCATATAACCATCGTTGATCCCATTTAAAGAAATCCATTTTCTCGAAGAACTCATTCTTCAATTTCATGCTCTTCAATTAAATCCACAAGATTATCTCCTCCATCACAACCCAAAAGACCAGTTGTCGTCCCAATTATTTGCTTCACTAACATGTTAGAGGGAAACAAATCATAAGTATTGTCTACGCTCCTCATTTTAAACATACTGTGCACATGGGCATTCTGTCGAACAATTCATTGTGCTTTCTCTGAGACCATAGTTTGCATACTTATAACTGCATTCTCAGTATCGATTTCCACACATCAAACATGCATCCTATCAAATCTATGAACCTTGGAGTCATTATAAATCATGATAAGCCACACATTCTTGATGAATCCTCATTTGCAGATGTATCCTCGGTGAATTTTGCAACCACAACATTTGACAAAAAAAAAACTCCATTCATTATGCTTCAATGGATGTTTGTTAACTTGTTCAAAGTTTTCATTGTGGCATGGGCAGAAAAGAAGCCGACAGAGCACGTGGAATTTGGCTTCGAATTAGGCAATCAAATTTGTTTAAAATTTTACAAAGGCTGCACTCCTTTCGCAATCATTGTATTCCATGAGATAGTATTAGCTATGGTTTCACCTGAATAAATGTGTGATGCTTCGCAAGGAACAATGCAACCAGCTTCCCCAGTTGGCATTCCAAATATGAAGCTTGTCATTCTGTCAAACACATGGCACACCGTGGCTATACTCCTCATTCCAAATCTGTCAACTCATTCTGCATTTGTTCAAAAAGCTACAGAGCTTCTTCATAGCATCCATTATGAGCATGTCGATTGTAATGTCTGATAAAAACCATTGCTTTGTTACGTTTAATATTGTGTGTACATTGTCACGAGTTCACCATCTTCTCCACGCGGGCATGGGGGATGTTGCAAAAAGTTGTTAAATTCAGCTCCAAACCTACTTATCCAACACTTGATCATTTTGCATGGCTGGAAAATTGTTGAGTTTGGCTCTATTTTTCAAGTTGTATTTTTATTGAGAGTTTCAAAAGTCTTTCAACCAAACTCATTTTTGCAAATATAGTGATCATTTCATGCTACAACCATTGATGCACTCTGTCAAACAGCGGATGGGTACCTTATCAATGATTCCATATTTTAGATGCTTGTCCACTGCGGCATTTCCGTGAGATCGTTTTTCTTCGAGACATTTTGTGAAATGATTCGCGTGCCATTTTATCTCCATATTTTGAACATTAAAATGGATGTTCATACTTTGTCTCAAAGCTCCCACACATTTGCAACCTCTATGCTTTGATGAATACCAAGATGATTATTAAGATGGTGGGCTTACTGGCAACTACAATATATGACCAAAAATCTCTCTTTGAATGCTTCGCTGGACATCCATATACAATTCGAAAGCTCCCATTATTCCGTGGACTAACCTAGTTCGCGTTGTGTATGATTCCACATTTTGAATGCATATCTACCAATTGCGTTTCCAGCTATGTTATCGTGTTTCATAAAACTCCATTTCCATGCGGGAATTCTGTCAAACAGTTCGCGTACCCATATATTTTCATATACTGCAGGCAGAGTGCTGGTGGAAACTGTGGAAATTGGCTTCACACCCACCAACTACATTTTGTTTGATAATGTCTAAAGCTATCTTTCAACTATTTCATCGCGTGCATATCCATTCATTGAGATAATAGATCTCAGAAGCATTCGGTCAAACAGTTTGCGCGTCTTTTTCAGCATTTTACCAACTGCATATAAAACTCCATCTTCTTTCAAAGATTCTGTCAAAACAGCTCACGTGCCTTTCCAACACTTCCACATTTTGCATGCATGTTCACCATTCTAAATTTTAAATCTGCCTCTTAATCCTTTCTCTCTCTTGATTTTATATCTCTTTGAGATAGATTGTGAAAAGTCTGCGTACTCTCACTGTGCTTCATTTACTGGTCCTCTTCTTTCTGGAATGTAAACCCATTTGCATTCAATCGGATAATTGATCTGCATTTTCCTTATGCTTTCAAAGCCGTTTGTACAGATGTGTTTGTGCATATCTTTTAATCACTCCATTGCATCTTTTAGGAAGCATATTGTAATAGAAAGGGTAGTTATGGCCAAGTTGAAGTGAGGGGTTTAGCTCTAGAAATTTCATGAGGTTAAGATTAGGACAATTCTTGGCAAAAGTTACGATCCTAACCAAAAGTTAAGCTTTGAGAAAAAGTTGAGAAAAAGTTGAAGTGTTGACCAAGATAAAATGTTGATCCTTAATTTTCTAATATTTTTGGCTTTCCTTTTTCACAATTCAAAATCCTAATCATTAACTTTTTCTCAAAAGTTAAGGTTTGGATGAAGTTGGGATGTTGATTGAGCATAATGAAATGTTGACTCTTAACCATTAACCTTTCCCATAATTAGGATTTTTTTTTAACTTTTAATTTTAATTTTAAATTTTAAATAAATTTAAAATTAAAACACAACTTCAAGGTAGCATAACTTTTTACTCATAGCTCCAATTTCAGAAATTTGAAATGCAGGGCAAAGTTAGCGGACAACGAAGGTTTTGGAATTACGCAAATACCAAGAATTTCATTAATTACCAATCTTTTGCAAGCTTGAATCTTGACATGTTTTGATTATTTACAACCCAAAAAGATTGAAATTTTAGCTAATTAAGATATCACTGCAACAACTGGCTCTATCTAGGGACAAGAACTATAAAGGACATAGAACGAACCCAGAAACATGGAGGTACATTGCTTTATCATTGGGCAATAGAGTCACAAAGGGGAGAACACAAGGATTAACTGGGGAAACCCGAGGCAAGCCAAAAATGGGGCTGACACAACAAAAACTTCTACTTAAATATTTACATGGTAGGAACCCCTACCTCTGGAAAATATAGTTGAGTTATGCAAACCCGTTGACCGGCTGAGAAAAATAAGTGTCATGGCAACGTAATAGGCGACCACCCGAGAGTACTTGTAAACTGAGTTGCAATCCCAATTTTCAAACTTTGGTTTTAAGTTTTCTGGCATGCACAACTTCTTTAGATGGGGTAACATATCCAAATAACCACGCCTCATCAAAAACATCAGAATTTAGGATCCACTTTGCTTCTCGTTGCATGTCATTGATGACTTCTTCTTGAACTAGTTGAATATTAAATTTTCAAGCTTTATAATGTGCCTTTGGAACCTGGTTTTGCAACTTGGTGGCTTGAAAAACCCCTTCTAGTCATTGGATTAGTAATAAAGAGATCATCAGAATAAAAAGAATTATTGTCCCATATCTCAGGTGTACAAGCAAAAGTACCATTAGCTAAACCCTCTTCCTCAATTTTTCTTAACTGGTCACCATTGATCCCTCGATTCTTTTCTGATGCCTGACACTCTTTTTCTTTCTTACTAGCCCGGTAAAAACAATGGTCTGGATTTGTTAATCTATCCTCATCATGCTCGACTTGTATCTGGCAACTTTCCTCTTTCATCATTTCTTGACCTTTATTAGTTGATCTAAGTCATCATATGAATCTAGGATAAGCTTTTCCTCTTTATTACAGGCATCTTCTAACGAGTCCACAAAATGAGAAGTAATGCTCAAAGATTGGTATTCATGCAAAAAAAAACCTTTTGAATGAGCCCCATTATCAAAACCTTCATCTTCATATTTTCATTGTGTGTGGAGTAGAGTAGGGTTCTCTTCTACTCTATCTTTACATTTTTCAGTCTCTTGATTATCACATATTTCATTGAGTCTTGATACCTTTGCAAAATCATATGTTATCTCTATGCTATTACCTATTTCTTGTGATTGGTGTAACATAGCATGATCTTTTCCAATCAGTGTAACCACTTGAGGAATGGACATTTATTTGGATATATGCATCTTTTATAATGGTGGCTCATGGACATGACCAAGAAATTGAGAAAGACTTTCACTATAAAGAGATTTACTATCTGAAGTGTTAGGACTATGAATATCTCCTTGATTCTTATCAACATGGATTTCTTCTTGGGTGATCAATGATGAATGAATAGGAATATCTCTTTCACAAATTAAATTATCATCGGAATCCTTGAGACACAAACTTGGAATGAAAATAGCATGAGATTCATCTTGAAACATATTTCCTTCATCTTCAAGTTTCTAGGTTGTACGATTCTCTAGGAAACATTTGATGTCTTTTCCAAGTAGGCTCGCTCGTATCAAGCTGATCAAATATTTCTTTATGATTATTACAAAATTTACAATGTTTCCCTGATACATCCATGTTACCTTTTTCTTCCTTAAACACCCTTTCTCGATCGTCTTCTTGAGCAGACACAAAAACCTCATCTTCTTTTATGCATATAGGTTCAAGTGGACCCCTTCCAACATTTTGATTGCAAGACATTTTATTCGCAAGAGAATAAATCTTACACACATTTGTTTTATGATTTCTTGCAATGTTTGAAGTAAACACAGATGTACCTTTTCAGGAGAAAGTTCCATATTGCCATAGAATGTTTTTAAGAACTCAATTGGTTTTGGATCATCAAGAATCTGAATTTTTGGGGAACTAGGTATAAGAAGTTGACTTCTTTCTTCATCATTATTATCCATGACTGATTTAGATGAATGAAACTTCTCAACAAAGTCTTCTTTATCTTTATATTTGGAACTTCTTTCTGATAAATATTCTTGACAATGAGAAAGAAACAAATTATCTTTGTCATCTCTTTCATCGATCTTTTGCAGAGTTTGGAGTAACGATAGATGAACCTTTCATGGATCAGGTTGTAAACCACCATAAAAAAATTTCAAGAATTCAACTTGTATGGGTTCATTAGGAACTTGCCTCTTTTGATATCTAATGTATTCATAATCACTATCATTATCACTATCACTATCCACTTTACCTTTTTACCAAACCATCGTTCTGAGTTCAAACTTTTAGATAGAGTCGCAAACCTTCATTCCAGGGAAGGTACCTTGAAATTTATGATTAATCACGCACTGGCACTTCGAATCCCCTACGTAGTCACCAAAAACTTATTGGTAAATAGATTTGTCAATGCAATGTTGTCTTGAAAACTGACCTTGTTTGCCCTACGAGCAGTGACCACCACGCCAACAGTTAAAGAGATTGCAAATGGATCACAATCTAATTGCAACCTTCCTCTATGTTTGAGAGGGGTAGATCCCTCGTATGATGTGGGTATTTAATATTTTTTGAGTACATTTTACCTGAAAGTACAAAAAGAAGACAAAACAAAACTAAAGGAAATAGATGACAGAAACTCCAATAGTAGACATAAAAATACAATATGAGATTCCTAAATGATAAAAGATTACAAAGGGCTTTTAAATACAAGATAAGTTGGATATGTGAAATCGATGAAAGAAAGGAAACATGTTTCAACATACGAGGAAACAGGTAACCTCAACATTTTCTAACCAAGATACCAGGGAGTGAACATGCTTCATCTTTTACTTATATCCAATGTACTTAAAGGGATCATCAATTTGACATATGATAAATCAATCACCATAACAGGAAAATACATTTAAGACATATGAATCAAATGCATTCTGGTTATTATTTTTAAAATATACAAGTTCAAAATCCTTCCAGTATGAAGTATGAACATAAAAGTTCTTTGTAAGTTTCTCCACACAATTCGACAGAGTTTCCCCCATTTTGCCAAAAGTCCTCCTTTTCACATTACATAATCCTTGTATTTATAGGATCTTTTTGATAACCAACTTGTAACCACCTAGTACCTACCCTTGTAATTTTGAATATAAATAAATAAAACAAGCTTTATTTTAGATAGAAATTTATTAACATGAGATTCCACTATTGGGGATATGGGTAGGTCTCACAAAGTGTTTACAGCGGTGGATAACTGCCAAGTAGAGCACCATGCTATAGTTATTGAGTCATCAGGTATGATTGGAGGTAGCAGTGTTACTATTTTATTTGATTCTGGTGCTACGGGTTAATATATTTATCCATCAGTTGTGGAGCGTTGCATGCTAGTGGAATCTAGGAAAGAGGTTAGTGAAGAGGTAGATTTAGCCTTAGGATCTAGAGTACCCATTACCTCCTTGGTTAAGGAATGTCAGAAACATATTGGTGATATGTCTACCATATAAAGTCTACACATCACACCTCTTAGATCTTATGGCATAGTACTTGGCATGTATTGGCTTTATGCCCACAGAGCCAAATTAGATTGTCGTTAGAAGAGGGTAGAGTGCTTAGATGATGAAGGCATTACTATAGTAATTTTAGGGACTCAGAGGCTGGTATCTATTCATATGATCTCCGTTATACAGCCTAAGCAGAGCATGCAAAATGGGTGTCAATAATTCACCATCACTATCAGTGATAGGGAAGAGGAAGAGGATAAGGAAACTTCCCTTTATGATCATCCTATGCTACAGGAGTTTGCAGATGTGTTTCCTTTAGAACTACCTGGTATGCCTCCCCATAGAGTAGATGACTTCCATATAGACCTCATTCCAGGAGCCGCACAAGATCTAGAGCACCATACATGATGTCTCCTAATGAGCTCAATGAGCTCAAGATTCAGTTAGAGGAGCTCCTTGAGAAGGGGCACATTCATCCTAGTGTCTCTCCTCGGGGTGTACCATTTGTTTTTTCAAAAAGAAGGATGGATCTCTTAGATTGTGTATGGAATACTGACATTTGAATAAATTAACCATTGAACCGGTATCCACTACCTAGGATTGATGACTTGTTTGATCAGCTACAGGGTGCCTGTGTGTTCTCCAAGATAGATTTTAAATTGGGGTACCATCAATTGAGGATTGTGGAGAGTGATATCCATAAGACAACTTTTTAGACTAGATGTGGACATTATGAGTTCATAGTTGAACCATTTGGTCTTACGAATGCCTCAACCGTATTCATGAGCCTCATGAATGGGGTATTTTACACTTTCCTTGAAAGATTTATGGTAGTTTTCATTGATGAAATATTGATATATTCTCATGATGAGAAGGATCATGAGGAGAACTTGAGGTAGGTTTTGCAGTGTTTGAGGGATAATCAATTGTATGTAAGCTTTTCAAAGTGTGCCTTCTTCAGATATGAAAAAACATAACCTAAAAATATGCCCTCCAAAGGTCTCCCTAACTCAATCTCAGAACTCATTTTCCTGATACCAAGTATCTGTAGGAAGTGCTTGGAGTATTTGACTCCGCAAATCCATACTAAGAGTCAAAGTGGATATAGCATGCCTCCTTCAACTCAAAGCATCTGCTACCACATTATCCTTACCCTAAATATACCTGACATCATAGTCATACTCAGAAAGGAATTTCATCCATCGCCTCTATTTGGTATTCATATTAGGCTGGGTAAAGACATGTTGCAGACTTCTATAATCACTATGAAGCTCAAATTGATGTCCTAATAGAAAATGTCTCCATTGGACTAAGGCGTGAACCACAACTACCAAATCAAGATCATGTGTAGGATAGTTCAGTTCATGATCCTTGAGTTTTTGATATTCATAAGTAACCACTCATCCCTCCTGCATAAGGATAGCTCCAATTCCTTCCAAGGAAGCATCAATACAAACCATAAAATCACCAACTAGATTAGGTACCACTAAGATAGGTGCACTAGTCAATCTCTGCTTGAGGTTCTCGAAATCCTCTTCACACTTCTCTGACAAAATGAACTTCTTCCCTTTCCTATGAAAAGAAGTGATAGGATGTGCAACCCTGGAAAAGTCCTTAACAAACTGGTAGTAATATCTAGCTACGCCCATGAAACTACGGATCTTGAATACATTAGTGGGTGTTGGCCATTCCATAATTCCTAGAATATTTGAATGATCTACTAAAATACCTTCTCCATAAATCACATGACCTAGGTATTATATCTATATCTAGAATAAATTACACTTGTCATCCAAGAAGACAAGAACAAAGCGATCAAGATATGCATGAAATACCCCATTCATCAAGCTCATGAAAATCAATGGAGCATTTGTCAAACCAAATGGTACTACTTTGAACTCATAATTCTCATAACGGGTGCGGAATGAAGTCTTGTGAATATCTGCATCCTAGATACACAACTGACGATATCCTGATTTGAGATCAATCTTTGAGAACACCTTGGCTCCCTTAATCTAATCAAAGAGATCATCGATCCTTGGAAAAACATACCTATTCTTGATCGTTACCTTGTTTAACTGTCTGTAGTCAATACACAAGCATAAAGACACATCCTTATTTTTAACAAAGAGGATAGGTTCTCCCTATGGAGAAATATTAGGTTGAATGCTTCCCTTTTCCAACAACTCCTCCAACTAAAGCTTCAGCTATCTGAACTCATGAGTAGTCATCTGGTAAGGAGCTCTAGAGATAGGTTTTTCTCTTGGAACAAGATCAATATAGAAATCTATGTCACGCTTTAGTGGCATACCCGAAATATAACTTGGAAAGACATCTATAATTCCTAGAAAATAAGATGATCAAGAGTTGTGTCCTCACTCTCCACACCATCCATCTCATTCAGTCATACAACAGACACTTAAAAACCCTTTTTCATACACCGCATAAGTTGCATAGACGATATCATATGAAGATATATGGGATGTTGAACCCCCACAATATCGATGTCTTTCCCAACATCATCCTTGCATTGGATAGTCTTCTGTCTACAATTGAAGCTAACTCAATGCAACCCTAACTAATCCATTTCTAAGACAACCCCATATGATCCCAAAGGAAACACATGAAGATCAATTGAGGTAATTAATTTTCCCCAATTCAATTTGTAATCACAGACTAGAGATTTTTTGGCCACCTTAGCACCGGAAGCCAACTCCACTTGCCAACCCATATCTTTCTTTTCAACCACTAGCCCACATTTCTCTATTATGAAAGGAGAAATGAAATAATATGTAGCTCCTAAATCAAATAAAGTATAAATAGAAATACCTTGAATAGAACCTGAAGTCTCTACCAGCGTGATCTAGTGCTTTTCCTAATGGTCATCTACCATGGAAAATACTCTGTGAGATCTTCCAACATTTTCAACTGTAGGCTCAAAAGGTGTCAACCTATGTCCTTAATACTATGATGCACACTGAGGGAAATTGGCCACAATGTGTCCAAACTATCCGTAGGAAATATAACCATTCCCTCTACCATTGCCTCTTGTAGTGGAGGGCACACTAGATTGTTGATAACTCCCTTTGCTAACACTCTGTTGTGCACTCTATGCAGGCTGACTAGGCTAATTGTGCCTAATGTGGTGACTATTATGGAATCTCTTAGAATGAGAACCACCACTCTAAGTAGGAGAAAATAACCCCTTCTACTATTTCTTTTAATTACTGTACCCCTAAATAAGGTAGATGATTTCTTGAAGTTTCCAGTCCCCTGTGACTGATTACCTCTAAACTCTAAAGCTGATGCAGCACCTGACTAAAATCCAAGTGACCACCATGGCCACAAGATAGGTTCATCTCCACAAGAGCAGCTTTGATGAATGCTTCTTTAAGGGTCATAGGCTCAAAGAGATTAACTCCCCCAATGATACAAGCATTAATCCCCCTAAGGAAGTGTTGGACTATAAGAGCGGAATCCATTCCAAAACCTACCTATTGCTTGAGCTCAAAAAAGTGATGCTCATATTCCTTTATGTTCATAGACATCTATCGCACATTATGGAACTCATCTTCCCATTTTTGTCTCCATTGATTTGGTAGAAAACATTCTTGGAAGTTCTCGAGAAACAACTCCCAAGTAATAGTATCCATACTGAGATCCAACTTGTGCTCCTCAATCTTCCACCAAACAGCTGCAAAATGAGTGAGTTGTATAATGGCACATCTAGGTTTATTATTGCTACTAAAGGGATGCATAGAAAATCATCTATCCAAGCCAATGATTCATGTATCTACCTCTAAGCATGTACCTTTCCCATGAAAAGGAGGTCATGATCTCAAAAGGTCTCTCATCTTATTAGCCACAACAATATCATAATCAACTGCAGTGTTCCTCCTTCAAGGAATTCTAGATATCTCCATCCCTCTCTCTCCTCTATCTGGGAGTGATGAGATACATCCTTCTCTATCATAATCTATTTAGGACCTAGACAATTCAGAATCACCTACAACAATTGTCTAGTATGTGGCTCCCCAGACTCCACATGTTGCTCACCTCTCTGCTCATCCCCACTCTGTTGATGAACACTCTCATGCCTAAACTCATAGAAGGGATATGAATCCTACCCTTTTGAAGGCCACCAGCTTGACCCCTAACAACATCTCTAGTCTTAGCAAGCATATTTCCTGAAGCAACTAGAGGATAATACAACAACTCAAAACAAACCCAAATAAAGAAAAAATAAAAAAGAATGGTTCATAAAGAAATAGTCTGAAAGTACAACTGAGTTTTATGTCTATATAAACTATAAAATACCTAATGAGCATACAATTCCCAGAGTTTCGAGTGTAGAAAATCAGGCTCTGATACCATATGTAACACCCCGCTAGGGAATCCAAGAGAATTAACCTAGAATATGATACTAAGTTTGAAGAATATATATTTTTAAATGTTTACAAACAACAATATACACAATATGAAATCATACAACAAACACATGACATACACATAAAAGAAACTTCACATAGATTACAATCTCGAGGGTTCCTTGATGTAGAATTACATTAAGTTAATTAATCTACTAAGGAAATACAATCAAATATAGATAATGTAGAAGAACAATAAATACACCATCACATAAATGAATACATAAGTACAAATTTCACCATAACATAAACTCATGAAATTATATTCATTGCACAAGCCGCAGGGTATGTGGTAATATCAAATGAAAAGTACAATACAATATCCTAGGAGTACCACAACTAATACATGATATAATATGCAACACATGAAAGATAAGAGAAATTCTCTAGAATGAAGAACCAGAAAGTACAACTCCTACAAGGATCATCCAGCACTGGTATAGGTATGTCAAAATCTCAAATGGTAAAAGGATCACTACCTCCCGACCTCGTGGAACCAAAGGTCCACTCCCACCATGCTAAGGAGATAACATCAAACCCCAATCAGATATTAAAAAAACATGAAAAAATATGAGGTAGAACTAATCAAGGGCCCTGAAATCTCTCTATCTCAAGAGGTACAACTCAAACTACAAGCTATAAAACTAATCCAGAGGCAACCAACGCATGTAGGAAAACCTAGGGTATATATAGGGAAGAGTCATCGTACACATCTAACCCTCAAGTTTTGTCCTAGAAACCTCTCTAGACCCCAACACTCAAGTGACCATATGCAGCTCAGAAATCCTTTCATATATACAAGGATTATAACCATGCAAGATCTCAATCAAGCATCTTCTCCTACTCCCATACTAGTCTATAATAGCACTAAGGCATGGGCGAGAAACACAAGACATCTTATTAAATTTATTTTAAAACCCCCATTTAATGTATCATATTTTCACATAATCAAGCTACAAGTACAATAAGTGATTCTAACAACCCCTTGTGGGCCTTGACACTTATTTCTAGACACCCCATCTATACACCTAGATAAACCTACCCTAAGCTCAAAAGGACATTTGAAGAATAACAATTACTATACTAGTTACGCAAAAGAATAAGGAACCTATACTAGATTCTCAAAAATCATGATAACACCAGACCACTCCCTAGGTGATCACAAATATGAGCTTAGGCCAATAAGGTTGAGTAATAGAAATCAAACCCATACAACATCAGAAAGTATGACATAATATCAACAGAAGAACATATCCCAAGCCTCTAGTACATAACCTCAAGGTCATCCTAATTCCCCAAGTAACAAATAAAATATCCCAGGTTCAGGCAATAGTACATCAACCAAAATTCTAGTCATTAGAGAAAAACACAATTCCCTTAGAAAATAAACCAAAACGATTAAAAATCACCCATAGTTCAGACCCAAAATCATGTATAAAGTAAAAGTATTTACATAACCACATTACTCAATTCAACATAAGTGCGTGTAATAAAATTTCTTATTTGCACAAATATAAAATGTCAGTTAATATTAAAGAAAACAAAGCTGTTAATTAAAAATATTAATCAATTAAATACTATTATTAACAAAATCAATACTAGATGACGTAATCAAGGAAGCACAAACCTAATTATTAACTAAGAATTAATACTAATACTAATAATAATTATTATATTTAATTAATAATAAATATTAATTAATTTTAATAATAATAATAGTAATTAGTAGTTTATAATATTAATCATTAATTAAGAAATTTTTAAAAATAATTTAATTAACATAAATTAATATTTAATATATAATAAATAATAATAATAAATGAATTTCCTTTTATATAAAAAAAGGAAAGTGAGGGGGACACGGTACCCACTCCCATGCTGCCGCAACAGTACTGCTACCGGTCAGCTCTGCTGCTAGGCAATAGTCTGCCATCACAGTATTGTTTCTCTTGGCAGCATTTGTCGCGGGGTGGGGGTTGGGTTCCCCACACCCAAATATATATTTTTTCCTTTCTTTAAACACTAAAAAAAGTAATTATATATATATATATATATATATATATATATATATATATATTTGGCAGCATTTGTCGCGGGGTGGGGGTTGGGTTCCCCGCCCCCAAATATATATTTTTTCTTTTTTTTAAACACTAAAAAAAGTAATTATATATATATATATAATTTAAAAAAATTATAATTTCACGAGTCTAGGTCTTTTCCAACAACTCATGTTTTTTAAAAATAAAACAATAAACAAGGACATAAACCTATGTATTCTTTTACACAATATATATATAACAAGAAGAGATAAATAGATTTAAAGAAAGAATAATAGGGAATTTATTAAAAGCCATGCATTTCTTTTAATGGGGATTAATAATATGCAAATGTATGTTATTGTTTAAAATTTTCCATGGCATGCAATTTAACCCTACTATTTTCTTTTCTTGCAGATCTGAACCTAAGGCTAAGTTTAAAGCTGGCAAAGGTATGATTTAACAAGCACAAGTAAGGATCCAATACAGATCTGAAGCTTAACAACCATTATGGTAAATATACAAATATTTCTCACATAGGAAGGGGTTTTGATCATATCTGAAAACCCTAATAACAATTTTGAAACTAGATTATTCTACTTAAACCCTTAAGCCTAGAATACATATCTGACAAAAATACAGGAAGGAAAAACCATAGAATTGTACCAAAAACATTTTCCTCAAATTTTAACAAAATTGTTGGTTTACTGAGTGGGGGGTGAATTAGAAAATATTGAATCTTATAACTTAAAAGTTAGATCTTTAATTCAACTCGGTAACTTAAATAACCACAGCAACTGAAACTAAGATAACTCTACTTATCTCAATCAATAACATATACCATATGGAACTAACATCCAAAATTATCAATGCAACACACATAACACCAGATTTAATGAGGAAACTCAATTTGGGAAAAACCTTTATTGGAATTGTCACCCACAAAAAGAAATACTCTTTTGAAGTATGCTCGGTTAAGAGCCAATCCTGTTAAAGATTACAATGCACATTTGTTAGATGTGACCCTGTTATGGGATTTACCTTAGATCTGTTAAGATCTTCACCCTGTTAGGAGGGGCCTGGTTAGAGGGCTTAAAAATTCATCCTAGAATGTTACCTTTCTCAAGGATTTACAAAAGGACTTATTAGGTCCACTCAGTTAAGATATTTTTCTGTTACAAAGGTTAATAAGAAAAAGTGTAATGGTTTGATCTGTATAACTGCAACTACCTCTTGCTTGATCAGATCCCTTATGTGCTCTTTGTCACTACGAACATCAATAATTCATTAGTCTCTTCTCTAGACTAGATCTTAAGCTCTTTTATCTTCTCTGCTTCACTTGGTAGGTTAACCACACTTCAACCTTTCAACTTGCCAGCATCTCTCTCGTAAACATACAAGCTCATCAATATATAGGCCTCTATTTTTTCCTCTTAATTTCCTTGATTAGGTTTTCCTTTATTTTCTCTAATCTGTCAGATTATCTTTTTGAACCGATTCAATGTATTTACAACTCAAGTAAACGGTTTACATTTACCTCGGGACTTGCACTATTCTTGGAACTCACAACTTCCCTTTTTCCGCTTAATCTTCATCTCAGATTTTGAACTTGAATTTTCATGACTGTAGATCTCTACAATAAACTTCATCTTCATCCTTAGCATCTTTTTGATGTCTATTCCTTCACATTAAATGTGTCCTGATCCTTGAATTCAAACTTTTTTCCATGCTTGGTGACTCGGTGACTTGGTGACTGACTTCACTTGGTGTCCAAATTTTCCGCTTACCAACCTTTCTCAGTGAATGACCTTTGCTCATTTGTCAACTTCGCTTAATTACTGACTTTTCTTTGCTCGATAAACTAACACTTCACTTTACCAACAAACTTCTCTTTGCTCGGTAACTAGGATGGTTCCCTTTACCGACTTGACCTTTCTTTCTTTACCGACTTAACAACATCAAATATTAAGTAGAAAAAAAATTATACCAATAGTACCTTATCATTGTTTGATCTTTATTATCTACCCAATTAAGTTCCTCTCCTAATGATATGTAAACTTAATATAAATGAGAAATTAATTACTTGACATCAATGACAAAATAACAAATGATCTAATCATTCTACTTTTTTTAATTCCTCTGAACTCGGTCTTCATTATTATTACCATCAGTTAGTTAACAATCTCCCTCTTTGGCATTGATGGAAACACTATTAATTTATGATAGTTTACTTTGATCTTTCTATTCTATCTTGTTCTCCCTCTTAGCTTGTTCTTCCTCTTTGTGGTGTCCATCAGCATTCGACATTCACATTCTCCCTCTTACATGAAGTCTTCCCATTTGTGTATTCATCAATTACTTACTTCTCCCTCTTTGACATAAATGCCAAAGATTCATACTCCTAAAATCTTGTTCAGGAGGTGAATCATACCCTACATGCACTGATATCTCTTTTCATACAGAATCCCCTTCACAACTTTAGACATCACCTAAAGTGAGACCACTAGCATCAAATCACAAAATAGATATTCTAATGAATCCTAGAATTGATACAACATGCCTATGTCTCTTGCACTAATGAATGTTGGATAGGGGTAGGATCCCTAATTTACCTCTAAAATACTCAAAAGCATCCTTCGGTAGTGGCTTGGTGAATATGTTAGCTAGTTTTTCCTTTGAGCTCACATACTCCAACATTACATGCTTGTCTTGAAATTTCTCTCTCAAGTAGTGATACTTGATAGATATGTGCTTGGTCTTTGAATACATTAGCATGATATTTTTTGATATGTTTATAGCACTTGTGTTGTCACTGTTGGTTGTATTTCTTGTTTTGGCACCTTTCCTGGTTCCTTGTCTTGTTCTCTATGCTTCTGGCGTATCCATTTCAACCGTCTTGTTCAGTCTGGCTTCACCTCTGTCATGTTTTTCAGGTTTTCAAGTCTAAACCTTGCCAAATTTGCAAAAACCCTAAAAACCCTAGGTTATTCAAGTATTAAACGATGATTTTAAAACCCTAAGTCATGGCGCATTCTATTTCACAGTTACCTTTTTCCTTTCACTTAGGGCATGTGTTTATTTGAGGTCACCTCATCGCGTTACCCTAGCCGAATATTCCTTTTGTCTTCCTGACTTTGCGTTTCCCTTATGTCGCGTGGTCTCGTAATGATTCAGCATATTCCTTCAGTGTTATGAGACTTAGCAAATTCTTCATGTCGGGTAGTCGCGAGATGACCATGTTATAAGGCTTTATGAAGGAGGGACCCACTGCCTAGTCAGGTGATAAGAAAATCTTAACAGTTATGAAAATGTTCTCAGACTTAGCGATTGCTTCATGTCGCATAATCGCCAAATCAGCCAATGCTAACAGTTAAGTCATGCCTTCAGTCGCGTGGTCTCGTAATGGAATGGCGGTTAAGAAATACTAACCAAGACTACGCGACTGACCGTTTGTGGTTTGCGGTAATGCTCAGTCGGGATGTCGCTAGAAGGAGAAAATGCATTCAGTGACAACGAGACTAAGGTATCTTGCCCTCAGTCACAGAGTCTGAGAATGATTTAAGGGTAGGCATGAACATCTAGTGATTAAATGATGGTCGTTAGATAAAAAGATCATAGGATCTGACGGTGGTCGCGAAGTCTGAGAAGAAAAGTGCCCCAAGAAAAAATTCCTCCTGACTTGGCGATTAGGGTATGTCACGCGGTCACCAGAAATGAAAAAAGAGCACATACAAACTGTTATGATAAAGGTTAAAATCTCAGAACTTATATCCAGCGATCACGCGACTAGGCATTGTCGCGTAGTCTTGAAATGAAATGTAAGCGTTCAGCGACTGGGAGATCACCGTAAGGGCTAAGCATGATAGTTAGTCGCAAGGTCTGGGAATGAATGCTGACTTAATGTTAACTATGCATGACTTTGATTTCAGTTGTGTCGCATGATCGCCAGATCGTGACTTAGGTTAACCAGAGGTAAAGATGCACATTGTCGCCAAGTCTTGAGATGGAACCGTGGTTAGTGACAGAGGCCCACGACAAAGAGACTTAACACAGTCGCGTGGTCACCTGATCATGAAATCTAAAAAGAGGCGGCAGTTGGTGATATGACAGTGTGAATCGCTCGGCAGCCAATCAGAGCCTTGCATTTTGATCACTGTGCAAAAAGAGTAGCTGAGATGTAAGACAGATAACGAATCAGAATGTGACATGTCAGCTCTTTTAAATGCAGTTGGATTGCTCCGAGGATTCACTTTCAAATTTTATTTCCTGTCAAGCTCAGGAACTACGGCTAGGTTTTTGTTCAAAGTTCACAGTATGTCGAATTAATGACAGAACTGATGTTTCCAAATTATGAGTTGTGTACTCTGAACGATGGCTATAGGGAGTTGATGGTGCATTCATTTTCTTTCACCGTGCTTTCAGTCTTTAGAGCTCAAGTTGCTAAGTTTGCAGAAAAGAGATACTTTGCTCAGTTTTGCAGTGTTCCAAAGTTGATTAAAGAGTTTTAAATTGCACGAAATTGTGCACAAGACAGTCTGTTGATCTCAGAATTAGATTTGTTTCAATATCGGTAAGGAGAAAGAGATTCAGGGTGTTGCAAGCATGAGCAGAGCTATAAGTGTTGCCTCGACAAGTGGAGGGATAGTTATTGTAAAAGGAGAATGTAGGTGAGTAGGCAAGCACAACTATCTGGATTCAACATAAATACTATCAGCTACCATCTACAAATCTGATTGCAGTCGCCAGATCAGGAGAAGAATAAGAAATATCTGATTTTATCTGTTTGACTCAGTCCTTTCACCGCTTCTTCTCTCTCTTCTTTTGTCTCTCTTGTAACTTTAGGGTTAGGTTTTCTATGACCATCCGAAGCTTGTTGCATCCTTAAGGGATTCCAAGATGGTCAAAAACCTATATATGGCTTGAGAGTTGTAGTTGTAAGGGTTCCTTTCCTCTGCTCTGTTCTGGTTTTTCCTGCAGATGCCCAGAGCAGGTCCCTGTTGGTCTTGTGGAAATTTTATTGTAAGTTATACTTCTGTGTCTTTGTATATTCATGAAAGCTTATTGTCTGGATATGTTGAAGTAGAATACAGTAATAGAATACAGTGTGGTTTTCCCTCTTTCATATTATCTTGTCTCTTTGTATTCTGTTTGTGCTCTAGTGTGTTTCACCTGTAAGGCATTTGAAGTACACCAGCTACAAGGTAGTTTGTCTAATTATTTATGAGTTCCTTTCAAGGAGAGGACTAAGTTTCATAGATGATTTCAAAGAGCAAAGCATTTTGATAAGGATTTGATGCAGATGTATGTATATGAGAGGATAGTTTGTAAGGCACTCTATCTCAGCTGCACGTAGTTTGTAAGGCACTCTACAGTATCTCTATTAGTTTATCTATGTTGATTCATGTTTTCATTGACTCTTTTCCCAAGGGATAGGCACTGGTTTGGAGTATAGTTTGTAGTCTGTTCCTCATCTAATATCAAAAATTATTTAATCAAAATACTCTTGTTACTAAGAACAAACAAACTAAACTCAGTAAGGACCTATGTCAGCAGGACAGTGTCCACTTTAGTGATTCCTTAGAGAGTGAATCATTAGGTTATCCCTCCTACATCAAAAGGAAGAAGGATGAAAATCCTTGTATCACTGGTTTTTTCTATATTTAAGGCCATGGTTTGTATGGTTAAATCTTGCCTTTGATTATGCTTGGTCATTTGCAAGGTGATTTATCAGTTGGTTTAACAAAGATACATAGCAAATCAGTGTCCACATTATAAAATACTGTGTAAACAGCAATCATAAGAGGTAAAACCTGCCAGAGTATATGTGGAGCTCAAAAATGAAGAAGGACCTTATCCAGTCCTTAGCAATTAGGCTTTTCTTGTCTCTGAATCAGTATTAGAAGGCATAGTGTTCAAGTAGTCATTTCAAGCACTATGATTCAT
>MU226960.1:85068-117020 GCA_018584345.1 Thuja plicata | reverse complement strand
ATCATTTTTTGTCCTCAGGAGTTTGTATGGGTTGAGTTATTTGTTCAAATTTGTTTTCCCCATACATGCAATTTACCAATTTCTCAGAGGGCAGATTTCTTTCAGCAAGTTATAGAATGGATAAAGGATTTAGAGGATGTTTCTTCTAAAGACATATATGATGTTGAAAGTAATGATAATGAATCTGATTTTTCTGAGATTGTTGAAGATGTTGATGATGAGTCTAAAAGTGAATCTCAATTTAGTGATATTAAAAGTGATGAAGATGAATATATACTTAGGGATGATGAAGACTCTACTGCTGGTGAAGATATTGTTGACCATGATATTGATATAAAGCTTTATGAACAGCAAGAAGATGAAAAAGATATATGCAGCCAGCAAGATAACAGTTATGATGCAAACATAAGTGTTTGTAGTGAGGTCATTACACAAGAAGATATGATTTTAGAGGTTTCACTATAAGACTACAACAAAAAAAAAATTTGCAGCATCATGCAAGAAGACAGTAAAGAGATGAATGAAGAAGATGGCTGTTGTTCCCTTCGTAGTGAGAAAATTGCAGAGATTTTATCTTTTGAGTATCTCAGATATTCAGGAAATAGAACCTTTGAACTTTCATGTTCAACACATATTGATTTTGACAGAAAAAAATGAATTAGTGCATTCTGATTTTGACATGTGTGATACTGTTTCTTCTTGCCCTCCTTCTTCACTAGGCTATAATAAGATTCAGTTTGATTTATCAGATGATGAGATTTTCAGTGTGATTTCAGATTCAGTAGATGTGGAAAATCCAAGTATGGAATTGAGTACTAATTTAGAGAACAGTGTTGATTTTGGATCTTGTCTTGATTCTAAGTCTGTCTTTGAACTATTTGATAGTGTTCAATCAGTGGCTCAAGTTTAAAAAGAAGAAATTCAATGTGCTGATATTTTCCCTCCCACCCACCACTTTTCTTTGAGCTTGTGTAATGATGATAAGCTGCAAGATCCTCCTATTTTTGATGCTGAGATTGTTGCTCCATATCCTGACATGATTTATCATGTTATATCTGATGAATCTCCTAAGTTTGATGATCATTTTTCAAATGATGAGGCCTGTGAGGTTTTGCATGGAGATCAAGGTATGTTTTCTCTTGAGATGCAATTGATGGATATGAAGGAAATTAATAATGCTTGCCCAAGCAGTATGACAGATATTGAGTATCCCCCTTTTCAGTTGAATGGTGAGTCTTTAGGTTGTGGTTTACAAATCAAAGGTGAGAACAGTCACAAGTATCAAAGTATGCTTTTATCTAATGAATGTGACACATATATGCCACAAATTTTTTATGATGACAATCTGCATAATGTTTATGGAAGCTCATATGAAGAATATGCAGATTTGTTGCCATATGATGAGTTGATACATGATGACAGTAGTTTGAATCAGACAGTTGAGAGTGGCAATGTTATCATATTTTTAAAACATGGGGCAGAGAGCTTTGTGTTTGAAATAGGTAAGAGTTAATCTCAGTTTGTGGGGTTTTGGGCCTCTTGTGGATAATGTACATATTGTACAGTTGCTTTCCCTTTCAGTTGTGTGTTTGCTTTCAGTTAGAGGTTTCCCCATTTTTTGAGAAGAGAAAGAGAAAAGATAAATTCTAATTTTTGAAGCTTTTTGGGGTGGTCTGCTACTCCAGAGATCTGTGGTTCTCGGTATAAACTTGCATTTAACTGTCCTTAGTTAGAGCCACTGTTGGTTGTATTTCTTGTTTTGACAGCTTTCCTAGTTCCTTGTCTTGTTCTCTGTGCTTCTGGCGTATCCATTTCAGCCGTCTTGTTCAGTTTGGCTTCACCTCTGTCATGTTTTTTAGGTTTCCAAGTCTAAACCTTGCCAAATTTGCAAAATCCCTGAAAACCCTAGGTTATTCAAGTATTAAAGGATGATTTTAAAACCCTAAGTCATGGCACGTTCTGTTTCGCAATTACCTTTTTCCTTTCACATAGGGCATGTGTTTATTTGAGGTCGCCTCATCGCATTACCCCAGCCAAATATTCCTTTTGTCTTCTTGACTTTGCGTTTCCCTTATGTCGCATGGTCTCGTAATGATTCAACATATTCCTTCAGTGTTATGAGACTTAGCAAATTCTTCAAGTCGGGTAGTCGCGAGATGACCATGTTATAAGGCTTTATGAAGGAGGGACCCACTGCCTAGTCGGGTGATCGCAAGAAAATCTTAACAGTTATGAAAATGTTCTTAGACTTAGCGATTGCTTCATGTCGCATAATCGCCAAATCAGCCAATGCTAATGGTTAAGTCATGCCTTCAGTCGCTTGGTCTCGTAATGGAACGGTGGTTAAGAAATACTAATCGAGACTACGGACTGACCGTTTGTGGTTTGCGGTAATGCTCAGTCGGGATGTCGCCAGAAGGAGAAAATGCATTCAGTGACAACGAGACTAAGGTATGTTTCCCTCAGTCGCAGAGTCTGAGAATGATTTAAGGGTAGGCATGAACATCTGGCGATTAAATGACAGTCATTGGATAAAAAGATCACATGATCTGACGGTGGTCGCGAAGTCTGAGAAGAAAAGTGCCCCAAGAAAAAGGTCCTCCCGACTTGGCGATTAGGGTATGTCACGTGGTCGCCAGAAATGAAAAAAGGGCACATACAAACTATTATGATAAAGGTTAAAAGCTCAGAACTTATATCCAGTGATCATGCGACTAGGCATTGTCATGTAGTCTTGAAATGAAATGCAAGCGTTCAGCGACTAGGAGATCATCATAAGGGCTAAGCAAGATAGTTAGTCGCAAGATCTGGGAATGAATGGTGAGTTAATGTTAACTATGCGTGACTTTGATTTCAGTTGTGTTGCATGATCACGAGATCGTGACTTAGGTTAACCAGAGGTAAAGATGCACATTGTCGCCAAGTCTTGAGATGGAACCGTGGTTAGTGACAGAGGCCTACGACAAAGAGACTTAACGCAATCACATGGTCGCCTGATCCTGAAATCTAAAAAGTGGCGACAGTTGGTGATGTGACAGTGTGAATCGCTTGACAGCCAATCAGAGCCTTGCATTTTGATCACTGTGCAAAAAGAGTATCTAAGATGTAAGATAGATAACGAATCAGAATGTGACATGTCAGCTCTTTTAAATGCAGTTGGATTGCTCTAAGGATTCACTTTCAAATTTGATTTCCTGTCAAGCTCAGGAACTACGGCTAGGTTTTTGTTCAAAGTTCACAGTATGTCAAATTAATGACAGAACTGATGTTTCTGAATTATGAGCTATGTACTCTGAACGATGGCTATAGGGAGTTGATGGTGCATTCATTTTCTTTCACCGTGCTTTCATTCTTTAGAGCTCAACTTGCTAAGTTTGCAGAAAAGAGATACTTTTCTCAGGTTTGCAGTGTTCCAAAGTTGATTAAAGAGTTTTAAATTGTAGGAAATTGTGCACAGGACAGTTTGTTGATCTCAAAATTAGATTTGTTTAAATATCAGTAAGGAGAAAGAGATTCAGGGTGTTGCAAGCATGAGCGGAGCTATAAGTGTTGCCTCGACAAGTGGAGGGACAGTTATTGTAAAAGGAGAATTTAGGTGAGTAGGAAAGCATAGCTATTCAGATTCAACATAAATACTATCAGCTACCATCTACAAATCTGATTGCAGTCGCCAGATCAGGAGAAGAACAAGAAATATCTGATTTTATCTGTTTGACTCAGTCCTTTCACCGCTTCTTCTCTCTCTTCTTTTGTCTCTCTTGTAACTTTAGGGTTAGGTTTTCTATGACCATCCAAAGCTTGTTGCATCCTTAAGGGATTCCAAGATGGTCAAAAACCTATATATAACTTGAGAGTTGTAGTTGTAAGGGTTCCTTTCCTCTGCTCTGTTCTGGTTTTTCCTGCAGATGCCTAGAGCAGGTCCTTGTTGGTCTTGTGGAAATTTTATTATAATTTATACTTCTATGTCTTTGTATATTCATGAAAGCTTATTGTCTGGATATGTTGAAGTAGAATACAGTAATAGAATACAGTGTGGTTTTCCCTCTTTCATATTATCTTGTCTCTTTGCATTCTTTTTGTGCTCTAGTGTGTTTCACCTGTAAGGCATTTGAAGTACACCAGCTACAAGGTAGTTTGTCTAATTATTTATGAGTTCCTTTCAAGGAGAGGACTAAGTTTCATAGATGATTTCAGAGAGCAAAGAATTGTGATAAGGATTTGATGTAGATGTATGTATATGAGAGGATAGTTTGTAAGGCACTCTATCTCAGCTGCATGTAGTTTGTAAGGCACTCTACAGTATCTCTATTAGTTTATCTCTGTTGATTCATGTTTTCATTGACTCTTTTCCCAAGGGATAGGCACTGGTCTGGAGTATAGTTTGTAGTATGTTCCTCATCCAATATCAAAAATCATTTAATCAAAATACTCTTGTTACTAAGAACAAACAAACTGAACTCAGTAAGGACCTATGTTAGCAGGACAGTGTCCACTTTAGTGATTCCTTGGAGAGTGAATCATTAGGTTATCCCTCATACATCAAAAGGAAGAAGGATGAAAATCCTTGTATCACTAGTTTTTGCTATATTTAAGGCCATGGTTTGTATGGTTAAATCTTGCATCTGATTATGCTTGGTCATTTGCAAGGTGATTTATCAGTTGGTTTAACAAAGATACATAGCAAATCAGTGTCCACATTATAAAATACTATGTAAACAACAATCATAAGAGGTAAAACCTACCTGAGTATATGTGGAGCTCAAAAATGAAGAAGGACCTTATCCAGTCCTTAGCAATTAGGCTTTTCTTGTCTCTGAATCAGTATTAGAAGGCATAGTGTTCAAGTAGTCATTTCAAGCACTGTGATTCATACAAGAAAAATCCCTAACAGTCACAATAGATAGTGACTAGATATGTAATATCCTCTTGCATACCTTCAAGTAGCTGTTTGATCCATATAATATTTGCATAATTCATAGCTGCAGCAACATACTCAGCCTTAATAGTAGACTGTGAAATACAACTTTATTTCTTGCTTAGCCATGTGAGTAGTCTTTCTCCTAAGAAGAAAGCTCTGCTACTTGTACTCTTTTGATCATCAATTTTTCTAACCCAATCAGTATCAGTGTAGACTTTCAAATCAAAGTCTCATCCTTTCTTGTATAGTAGGCCAAAATCTTTAGTTCCTTTCAGATATCTAAAGATTCTCTTAACTCAAGACATATGTGTTTCCTTTGGATTAGAGGAAAACCTTGCACCAATCCCTACTGCATGAGCAATATCAGGTCTTCTATGTACTACATATTTCCACTTACCAATCATTGAACAGTAGAGTGTCTCATTTACTTTTTTTGACTCATCTTCTTTCAATAACTTACAACCAGTGACCATCGATGTTCCAACCGGTCTTGAGTCATCCATACTAAAGGTCTTTAGGATCTTCCTTTACTTGTTGAATTTTAAGTCCAAGAAATAACTTAATCTCTCCAATCATAGACATTTCAAACTCCTTTCTCATCTCCCCAGTAAAAGATCTACACAATGTGTCATTTCTTGCTAAAATAATATCATCAACAAATATTTCAGCAATTAAAAATTTGTTATTACTATCACATTTCAAATACACATTGTTGTTTTCACTCGTTCTTTGAAATCCTATCTTGATTAGATATGAATGCAATCTTTCATACCATGCTCGGGGTTCTTGTTTCAAGCCATATAGTGCTTTGTGCAATTTGGATACCATTTCCCTATTAGTATTCTCATGAAATCCTTCGACTTGTTCAATATACACTTCCTCTTCTAGAATACCATTAAGAAATGCAAACTTAACATCCATTTGATAAAATTTGACTCCCTTATAAGCTACATACGCTAGTAGAATTCTAACTCCTAATCTAGTGACAAGTACAAAAGTTTCACCATAGTCAATACCTTCTTCCTGTGCATACCCCTTGCAAAATAATCTTTCTTTACTTTTTATTACATTACCATGTTGATTCAACTTATTTCTAAAATCCACTTGGTACCGATTACATTCTTATCTTTTGGTCTCGGTACCAAATTCAATGTATTATTCTTTTGAATTTGAGCTAACTCTTCTTTCATTGATTTCATCCAATCTTCACTTTCTAATGCATCATTCACTTTTCTCGGTTCAAATTCAAATATTAAGCATGTGTTGTCTCTTACCTTACTTTTTGTTAGAACTCCAACAATCTTGTCTCCAATGATTTTACTCAATGATTGTTGTGTCTTCACATACTTTGCTAAAATAGGATCGATAGCTGGTGGTATCTCTTCATTTCCATCATTCGGTGGAACCTCTCTCTGCTCGTATTCTTCCTCAGTTTGTGATTTTCGTAAGGTGTCGAGAATCTTAGTCTGTACATAAAAAAATCTTTCATAATCCTTAGGTTCGTTCTTGTTGTCTTCATCATTCTTCTCTGTGAATTCATCAATCCTCACATTTGCACTTTCTACAATTTTGTTAGGAGTCTCATTCAAACATTTGTAGGCTTTGCTCTTAGTAGAACATCCCAAGAATATTCCTTCATGTCCTTTAGAGTCAAACTTTCCATCTCTATCATCTTTTAGAATATAACACCTACTTCCATAAACTTTGAAGTAACTTACATTTGGTTTGTCTCATAACCAGATCTCAGAAGGTGTCTTGTTAGTTACCAGCTTCAGTTGTACTTGGTTAAGTGTATAAGCAGCAGTGCTGACTGCTTCTCTCCAAAAGGTTTGAGAAATCCCATTCTCAATCATCAACGTTCTAGCACAATCCATAATGGATCTATTTATTCTCTCATCTATCCCATTTTGGTTTAGTGTCCTCGGAGTAGACATTTGTCTTTTTATACCATGTTCATTGCATAAGAGTGTAAACTCGTCAAAAGTAAACTCTCCTCCTTTATCAGATCTCAGACATTTCAATTTTCTTCCTGTCTCTTTTTCAACTCTAGCCTTATACCACTTTAACATTTGGAAAGCATCATATTTTTATTTTAGAAACATGACTGACATCATTCTAAAATAGTCATCAAAAAATAAAATCAAGTATCTATCTCCATAATAGCTTTGTGTTCTCATGGGACCACATAGGCTGGTGCATACTAACTCCAAAATAGCTTGTGTAGTGTAATATTTTCTTGTAAAACTTGATTTAGTCAACTTACCTACTTGGTATCCCTTTCACATGGCATTCTTAGGTTTGCCTATACTTGGTAGACCTCTTACTCTATTCTTCTTACTCACTTTGATTAAGTTGTTGAAATTCACATGACATAGTCTTTTGTGCCATAACCATACATCTTGAATCTTAGCAAACAAACAACTCTTTATGGAAGTATCAAGGTAGAATAGATTACCTTTATATTTTTCTCCAGTAGAAATCAGACTTCCCTTCTAATCAAATACCTTTACCTTTCTGGTTTGAAATTCCATTTGGTGTCTTGTATTGTTCAACCATGCCACACTCAACAAATTGTACTTCAAACCTTCAACCCAATAAACATCATCAAGTAGTTAGTATTGTTCAGTAGAATTATAGAAACTTTTCCCTTCATAGTATATGGAGCATCATTTCCAAATCTAACATTACCTCCATTATGCTCTTTCAAAGTAATAAACTTATCAGTATCACGAGTCATATGGTGTGAGAAACCACTATCTATAATTCATGTATCATTTTTACTTACTTGTGAGATTAGGGCTTTTTCCTCTACATATCTTTCTTCATCGGACTCATCTTTAATAGTAATATAAACAAATTCTACATCTTCATCATCAGTGTAATCATTAGATGATCCTGCAACAATGTAGCATGATTTCTTTCATTTGTTCTAAAAGTCTTTGAATCTTTTGAATCTATTCTCTCTCTTTTTTTTATCTCTATTGTCTTTCTTCTCATTGTTGTCAGGATAGCGAGAAGAAATGTGACCAATCTTATTGCAGTTAAAACACTTTAAAGGTAACCTCCCTTGGTACTTACCTTTACCTCTCGGCAGTCTTGCAGCTAATAAAGCTTCAAACTCAACTTCATTTCTTTCATCTTCAACTAGTGTTCCTCTAGCTCACTTTTACAACTATGAAATATTTCACTAACACTACTTGCATATCCATCACTAGATCTAGATTCTCTAGACTTTCCAATAGTCAAAGATGATTTGAATGTAGATTCAATCTTAGAAGTAGCAGGAAAACTATTATCAAAATCATTCAACTCAAAAGAAGTTAGCTTACTGATTGTAGCATCCAAAGTAATAGTCATCTGAGGAATGGATCTCAATTCTTGTATTGCAGATACTCAGATGGCATAGATAGGTAACATCTTCAGCTTCAATATGTCCTCAGAAACCTGCTTGTAACATCTTCTTCTTCAATATGTCCTCCAGCACCTCTGATAGAAATAGAAATTTCCTTTAGTCTTGTATTGTATAGTGCAATAGTTTATCCTTCTTTCATTCTCAAAAATTCTAACTTGCCTCTTAAGCTTTCAGCTTTATCCTTCTGAACATGTTGATCTCCACCATATACCAGTGTTAACTTGTCCCACATCTGCTTTGTTGTATCACATCCTTGAAGATCATTGAACTACAAGTCAGTGAGAGTAGATGATATCTCTATCATGACTTGTGTATGTTCCTCTCTTTCTCTTATTTTCTCAAGTGTCAAAGGACCAACTAGTGGAGGTGATTACCCGTTGTCAATATTATTTAATGCATATTCTCCAATTCCATATATGTGCAACCTCATCCTGAACTGCCATGTAGAAAATTTATTCTTGTTCAACTTAGGTGCCTCTCTTATACATATTTGGATCTTTAACTCAAGTCCCTTTAAACTTATCTCTGGAAGCACCAACTCTGATGCCAATTGTTGATTTACTGAGAGGGTGGTAAATCATAAAATATTGAATCTTATAACTTATAACCTAGATCTCTAATTCAACTTGGTAAATTAAATAACGACAGCAACTAAAACTAAGATAACTCTACTTATCTCAATAACATATACCATATGAAACTAACATCCACAATTATCAATGTAACACACATAACACCAAATTTAATGTGGAAACCCAATTTGGGAAAAACCTCTATGGTAATTCTCACCCATAAAAAGAAATACTCTTCTGAAGTATGCTCGGTTAAGAGCCAATCCTGTTAAAGATTACAATGCAAATTTTTTAGATGTGACCCTGTTAGGGGATTTACTCTAGATATGTTAAGATCTTCACCCTATTAGGAGTGGCCTAGTCAGAGGGCTTAAACATTCATCCTAGAATGTTACCTTTCTCAAGGATTTACAAAAGGACTTATTAGATCCACTCAGTTAAGATATTTTTTTGTTACAAAGGTTAATAAGAAACAATATAATTATTTGATCTGTATAACTCCAACTACCTCTTGCTTGATCAAATCTCTTATGTGCTCTCTGTCACTAATGGCATCAATAATTCATCATTCTCTTCTTTGGAGTGGATCTTCACCTCTTTTCTCTTCTCTGCTTCACTCGGTAGGTTAACCACACTTCAACCTTTCAACTTTCCAACATCTCTCTCGTAAACATTCAAGATCATCAATATATAAGCCGCTATTTTGTTATAGTGTGGTGACTAATCAGGAAAGTACTATCCAGGAAAGTGTTTTACCTTTCTACAATGTGTGGGGTTATTTAGGCCAATTTCTGTGCTGACATGTTCTAACCCTAAAGCGGCTTAAAGTTTGTATAAATTAGCTTAGGGTTAGGGTTTCATTATTATGTTGTATGTTTTATGGCACTATCGAGTTGTAAGGGATCTATGCATTACAATCTAATTGTAATCACTTGATAAGAATATTATTAGACTTTGATGTTTGTTGGACGTAGCCTATGGATTGGGTGAACCACATTAAATCTTTGTGTCTTGTGTTTTCTTCTATTTTGGTTTATTATTCCCTGATATTGGTTATAGTTCTGCATGTAATTATTATTTATGTCTTGTTAATCCTAACAAGTGGTATCAAAGCGAGGTTGTCTTTAGTTATCCTTTACAGGAAGATCTCATGGTTTAGTGGGAGTCTCATGGTTGAGTGGGAGTAATGACAGATGAGGGTAAGTTGAAGGTTGAGAAGTTTAATGGGCAGAACTTCCAGTTATGGAAAATGCAGATGGAGGACTATCTCTATTAGAAGGATTTATGGCGACCATTGGAAGGATCGATCAAGAAACCCATTACTATGTCTTAGAAGGATTGGGATGTTCTAGATAGAAAGGAATTGGGTATCATCCTCTTATGCCTGGCACAATCAGTGGCGTTTAATATTACCAAAGGAAAGATAGCTAAAGAGTTGATGGAAACCCTAGCAAAGTTGTATGAAAATCCTTCCGCTTCGAATAAGGTATTTCTTATGAAGCGTCTATTTAATATGAAGATGGTAGAAGGTGGGTCAGTGACTAATCATTTAAATGATTTTAATACAATTACTAGTCAATTATCTTTTGTAAGTATAAATTTTGATGAAGAAATTAAAGCCCTTTTGATTATGTGTTCTTTGCCAGAAAGCTGGAGTAGCTTGATAATGGCTATTAGTAATTATGTTTCTAATTTGAACACCCTAATATTTGATGATTTTGTTGGTGTTATTCTAAGCAAGGAAATTCATAGAAAAATCTCAAGCGGATCTACATCAGGTAGTGTTTTTAATGCAGAAAGCAGAGGAAGAACAAGAGATAGAGGAAACAACTCTAGAAATCATGGGAAAACACAAGGGAAGTCAAAGGGAAAGAGGTCTCAATCAAGAGGACCTAGTGGCAGTTGGTACTATGGAAAACCAGTTCATAAGAAGAAAGATTGTTGGTCTCAAAAGAATAAAGAAGGATACACACGTGAAGGAAATAAGGAGGCAAATGTGGTAAGTACTAAATCTGAAGATGATGTTTTGTTTCTTTCCCTTGAGAATGTTCATGATTCATGGATTCTAGATTCATCAGATTTTTTTCATGCTACACCCCATAGGAGTTATTTTATTGATTATGTCCAAGGTGATTTTGAGCAAGTTTATTTGGGAGATAATGAACCATGTCAAATTGTTGGGAAGGCAAGAATTAAGATTAAGTTGCATAATGGGAATCATTGGCTACTACAAGAGGTAAGATATGTTCCAAGGCTAAGTAGAAATTTAATTTCAGTAGGGCAACTAGGTGATGAGGGTTGCACAGTTACTTTTAATGATAAAAATTGGAAGGTTTCAAAAGGTTCCTTAGTAGTAGCAAAAGGTGTGAAAATAGGCACCTTATATCTTTGTACAGGAAATGTTGTTCCTTCTACTCTAATTGTTATAGAGAAAAGTGAATGTTCAGGAATAGTTGTTGTAGTTGAGTAGGTAGAGAATGAAACAATCATTTTGGATGCTGAAACAATGATGTGCCACAATAGACTTGGGCACATGAGTGAGAAAGGTGTGAAATTACTTCACTCAAAGAAGGTTTTACCATGTCTGAAATGTGTAAATTTGGATTTCTATGAAAGTTGTGTTTATGGGAAACAGAAGAGAGTCAGTTTCTTGAAGGGTGGGAAGGAAAAGAAAGATGATAAATTAGAGCTTGTGTATATAGATGTATGGGTTCTAGCTCATGTATATTCCCTTGGTGGATCTTTGTATTATGTTACTTTCATTGATGATGCAACTAGGAAAGTCTAGATTTATTTCCTTAGGTAGAAATCTGAAGTATTTGAAACTTTTAAAAAATGGAAAAGCTTGGTTGAAAATGAGACTGGTAAAAGATTAAAATGTCTCAGATCTGATAATGGTGGTGAGTATTGTAGAAAAGAATTTGAAAATTATTGTTTCTCTAATGGCATTCGTAGGCAGAAAACAGTTCCAAGGACTCCACAAGAAAATGGAATGGCTAAATGCATGGACAGGACAATAATGGAGTGTGAAAGGACTATGAGATTGCATACTGGGATCCCCTTAAACATGTGGGAAGAGGCTATAAATAATGTTGTTTATTTAATTAACAGAGTTCCCTCTACTCCTTTGGGTTGTGGTATTCCAAAGGAGGCATGGACTGGTAATAAGGTAAGTTATTCTTTTCTCAGAACCTTTGGTTGTGAAGCATTTGCACATACAAATTTTGAAAATAGAACCAAGATGGAAGAAAAATAAAAGAAATGTGTATTTGTTGGATATGGCATTGATGAATTTAGCTATAGACTTTTCAATTTTAAAAATTGTAAAATTGTAAGAAGCAAGGATGTCATATTCAGTGAGAAAATATTGTACAAAGATCTGTTGCGACAGCATGAGAAGAAAGACACTGATTATGTAGAGTTGACTGATACTCTAAATGATAATGTTCATGTAATTCCTTATGCTCCGCAACAAAAGAAACAAAAAATACCACACACCCTAGTGAATGTTAGACGGTCAACAAGGCTAAGTAGACCTCCAGATAGATTTTCACCTTCTTTGTATTCTATTTTATTAACTGATGCTAGTGAACCTGAATTTTATAATGAAGCTATGCAGGTGGATACAAAGCTTTGGTGGGATTCTACAATGACAATGAAATGGACTGCTTTCTGAAAAATCAGACTTGGGATTCATGTAAGTTACATGCAGGTAAACGAGCTTTGTAGAATAAATGGGTTTATAGGTTGAAAGAAGAAGGATGTAAGAAAATATTTAAAGCCAGATTAGTCATAAAAGGATTTGCACAGAAACATGGTATTTATTTTGATGATATATTTTCTCCAGATGTTAAAATGACTTCGATTCGTATTGTTTTAAGTATTATGGCTACTGAAGATTTGCATTTAGAGTATCTTGATGTTAAAATAACTTTTCTTCATGGTGATTTGAATGAAGAAATTTATATGGTATAGCCACAGGGATTGGAGGTCAAGGGTAAGGAGAGTTTAGTGTGCAAACTATAGAAAAGTTTATATGGCTTGAAGCAAGCACCTCAGCAATGGTATATTAAGTTTGATACTTTTATGAATGAGAATGGATACACTTGATGTAATTCTAACCATTGTGCTTATTTCAAAAGGTTAAATGAGGACAACTACATTATTTTATGTTTATATGTTGATGATATGCTTGTAGCTGGGTCTAACATGGATCATATTAAGGGGTTGAAACAACAGTTAGCAAAATATTTTTCTATGAAGCATTTGGGGGTAGAAAAACAAATCCTTGACATGAAAGTTTGCAGAGATAGGAAGAATAGAAAATTAACTCTATCTCAGGCTGATTATGTTGAAAAGGTGTTGCAGAGATTCTCCATGAAGGATGCCAAAGTTGTCACTACACCTTTGCCTGATCATTTGAAATTGACTAAGGAGATGTGTCCAAAGACACCAGAAGAATAGGCTAAAATGACCAAGATACATTATGCTTTAGCTGTAGGGAGCTTAATATATGCTATGGTATGTACTAGGCTAGACATTGCACATGCAGTGGGATTCGTTAGCAGTATATGAGTCACCCTGGGATTGAGCATTGGAATGCAGTCAAATGGATTCTCAGATATTTGAGAGGTATATCTAATAAGTGTTTACACTTTGGGGGCTCTACTACTACTGTTCATGGCTATGTTGACTTATATTTGGCAGGTATATAGATATAGTTACAAAAGGTAAATGATTTATCCACTATAGAGGAAGACTATGTTGCTGCTACAGAGGAAGCCAAGGAGATGATATGGCTTCAATTCTTCATGGAAGAATTGGGACATCCACAGGAAGATAACTATATGTATTCAGACAGTCAGACTGCCATTAATCTTGTGAAGAATTCTTCTTTTCACTAAAATACAAAGCACATACAATTGTGGTATCATTTCATTTGGTCAGTTTTGTATGATGGGTAGTTGAAGCTAGAAAAGATACTTACAGATGATAATCCAATGGATATCTTTACAAAGGTTGTGATGAGGGAGAAGCTGAATTCTTGTTCAATTTTGGTTGGTCTTCTAGATTGAATAGACTAACAAAACATCAGATTCTAGGAAGGTTGGATCCAGTGGGAGCTTCACATGGTAGTAGTTTAGCTACAGGAGCACTCTCCAAGTGGGAGAATTATTGGTTTATGTGGAGTATGATTAGTCCCCAAGTGGGAGATTGTTATATTGTGGTGACTAATCAAGAAATTACTATCCAGGAAAGTGTTTTACCTTTCTACAATGCGTGGGGGTTCAGGGGCGGAACCCCTGAGAATTTGTTTTTTGAGGCTTATTTCAACCAATTTTTGTGCCGACATGTTCTAACCCTAAAGCAGCATAAAGTTTGTATAAATTAGCTTAGGGTTAGAATTTCATTATTATATTGTATGTTTTACAGCGGTATTGAGTTGTAAGGGATCTACGCATTGTGATCTGATTGTAATCACTGGATAATAATAATATTGGACTTTTATGTTTGGTGGATGTAGCCTAGGGATTGGGTGAACCATGTTAAATCTTTGTGTCTTGTATTCTCTTATGTTTTGGTTTATTATTCTCTGATATTGGTTATATTTTTGGATGTCATTGTTAGTTTTGTCTTGTTAATCCTAACATATTTTTTCCTCTTAATCTCCTTGATTAGGTTTTCCTTTGTTTTCTCTCAGCAGTTAGATCATCTTTTAAAACTGATTCAATGTATTTGCAACTCGGTTAAACAGTTTACTTTGCCTTAGGGCTTGCACTATTCTTGGAGCTCACAACCTCCCTTTTGCATCTTAATCTTCATCTTAGATTTTGAACTTGAATTTTCATGACCATAGATCTCTCCAACAAACTTCATTTTCATCCTTAGCACCTTCTTGATCTCTATGCCTTTGCATTAAATACATTCTGAACCTTGAATTCAAACTCTATTCCACGCTTGGTGACTCGGTAACTTGGGGATTGACTTTACTTAGTGTCTGACTTTTCTCAATTACCATCCTTGCTTGGTGATTGACCTCTGCAACTTGTCAACTTGGCTCGATGACTGACTTTTCTTTGCTCGATTGACTAACACTTCACTTTACCAACAAACTTCTCTATGCTCGATAACTAGGCTTGTTCCCTTTACCGAGTTGACCTTTCTTTCTTTACCGACCTAACAACATCAAATGTTAAGTAGAAAACAATTATACCAATAGTACCTTATCATTGTCTGATATTTATTATTTACCCAATTAAGTTCATCCTTGAATGATATGGCAACTTAATATAAACCAAAAATCAATTACTTGACATCAATGATAAAATAACAACTGATCTAACCATTCTACTTTCTTGTATTCCTCTGAACTTGGTCTTCATCATTACTACCATCAGTTAGTTAAAACAAATAATCACACAATTTCAAAGAAGAAAGTTTGAAATACATGATCTCAGCAATTCAAATGCATAGAAGACACGAAGATCTGAAAAGATGGGATTATCAAAGTTTCAAAATCCCACCTCAATAATCAATGAACAAATTTGATACAATCCCGAAGTAAGAAACGAATCCAAAATACTCCCAAACTTTAAAAAAAATCTTTAACTTCAAAATTCTCCCCCAACCTAATTGAATGCCTCCAAAATGGCTTTCAATTCATATGTATAGGAATTAAATAAATTAGGTTTGGGAAAAAGTGCAACATTAATTAGGATTTAAATTTTAATTAAAAAATAAAAGAAACACTTTAATTTCAATTTTAACTTAAATCAATTACAATACTTAAAGTCATAATTCAAAATGCATGAGAATATTTTAATTAAATTAATTAATCATGCAACTTAAAGTAATATTAATAATTTAATTTGCACAAAATTAATAATAATTTTTTTGGATTTAATGTTAATTAAATCTCAATTATTAAATTAAGACTAAATAATTAAATCAATTAATTAAATATAGGCATTTAATTAATATTAAATTATTAATTAGCCATATATTTAATATATTAGTATTTTAACCTTATTAAAGGTGCAATTATTAATATTAATAATTAGCACAAATAATCATTTACTAAAACAAGCCAAAGAGCATCATTAATCTAACTGAACCCATCTAATTAGAAAAACAACTATAACAAAAGAAAAATGCATACACAGAAAGGCTCGTGAATCCATGTCACCTTGATGGATTCAAACATGGTAATCAGTCATATTCTTGTCCATTCCTAGGATAAAATGTATGCTTAAGATAGGGATTTAGGACTGAATTTTATCTCTCCTCTTTTACCATTGAGACATTTGTATGGGCACTCTCACTCCTGCCAATTCAGGGAAGACGATGCCCAATACCTGCAAACCTATCATCACAAAGTCAAACATGTACATGCCAATATATAAAAAATAATGGTAGAGACTAGTACATTATGTGGATCTTGCCAAAGCAAGTCTCTATGACTCTGTCCCTCACCATATCAGACACATCAAACACAAATCTAAAACATACATATGATCCATGTAAGTACAAATATAAGGTTGATATGTCAATAACATCCATAAATGAAAATGATATCATAGCATCTGCATATTCATCATAGTAACCATAGCCATCTATCCATAACACATGATATCACACACTACCAAAGGCTCATAATAAATCAAATTCCCATGTAATGTCATACATCCATAGAATCTCCAAAACCAAAACAACTGAAATAACCAACTCACACATGAAAAGGTGGCCTAAAAGAGTTCGATCATAAAAATGAAAAGAAAACTAAGGGTCAGTATCACGTTTTTCATGTCCTTTTGATTTTATCCTCCATCACTAGTATGATTAAATTGTTTTGTCAATTATTTTAACCCTTGTCACTCTTTGTCATTTAGTTCAATTAAATAATTTTGAAAGATATTTAATCTATATATTTAGTTTGCCTTGGGTTAATAATATTTTAAGTATTCACTCCCCCTCTTGTCCTAACATGTCATCATTAAGATAAATAAAGATGGCATTTAATTATCTTGATGAGCGTCTTAAATGACCATCTTTCTAAGTGCTTTCTATTTTCTTTTCAATAGTTATTTGCAAAATAGATACATGGACTTATCATTTTATATGCATATTTTATAGGTGTAAAGACATTAAGTAGGAAAGTGGATGATGGAAGAACATGGTATATTTGCTTAAAAATTATGGATAAAATTGACAGAATGCAGTAATTATATATGCTAATGAATGATCATTTTCCTATGCTATGTTTGTGGGTAGTTTCCTTCCTGTAGACAGATTAATTGCAAGAGTATTAATTAGAACTTAACACTTTCTTTCTAATATTAATGATGTGAATATGTATGTATCAAAGGTTTGGTGTGCATTAATCATTTTGCAAGGATCAGCCATGGCGCATTTTAAGATCAGCATAATGGTGCTGAAGAAGTCAAAACTAGTCGTTGCTGCAAGATGCCTTTGTGTTGAAGAAGTCAAGTAAACGCTTGAGAAAGTAAAGGTGTTACTGCAAGATCTTCGCATGAGGAACAATTCAATACAATTTTCTGTTAAATGTAGCGCACGGATCTAGGACCCACAACGTACTATATTCTGGGAGGAATTATTCTTAATGAATGCTATTTTTGTTATGAGACATTATGTATCTATAACGATCCTCGTTAATGGAGTGATCTTAGATTTAGGGAGTAGTTGTAGTTTTCCATTAAATAAGACGACTGTTGTAACTCTTGAGAGTTAGTCGAGTTAGTTGATTTTTTTGAATAGAAGCTTTTATAGTTGTAATATTGTTTTAGATCTATCCAAGTGTATTTTCCATGAATGAATAGAATGCACAGTTTGAGTTCAATTCTTTTATCTTGATTGTGCTTCTATTCACTCATCCAAGGGGGGCCACTTGGTGAGTGAATTAATTTGTTAGAGTAGGAATCATTTCTATGCCTATTTAGAATTAAAGTAGAACTATGTTGTTCATGCAACCACTAGTAACAGAACTAGTAGATTGTTCCTACAACATAGGCGGGTAGAGTAGTTCCTATCCGTGATTACTTGTTTTCCTAGAGTAAGCGCATTTACTTGTGTTAGCATAGATTTCTTGAAGCACAATGAATTTCAATGTCATAGGATTAGTCATGAAGATTAAGAGAGTTTGAAGCATATACTTTGCAGACGTCATTCCAAGTTTACGTCCCTGGCCGATAATTAAATGAGACTGAATGATCTAATTAGAAACTATTTAGGGTGTCCAATCCTAAAATAAGCAGTCCAATGCTCTGGGTTTCTGAGACAATTTTTTAGCCAAGCATATCTCTTTAATCATTTTCTCACAATTAAATAAACATGTCACAATCAAAGGAATGCTTGGGTTTGGTTTGCAATTCATTGTTAAGTATGTATTTCATTTTGATAGTCTTATTGGTGAGATTGGGATTGTTGTTAACATGATTAATATAGATTTCATGTTTGGACAATCCTATGTATACGTACTAACCCTCTAATTCGGTTGACCTACATAATTTTTGTTCCTTTGAGAGCCAGTTTCAAAACACTCATTCAAATACCTTTTAACTAGATAAACTAGTGAAGATTTCTAATTATAGATAAAGGAGAAGAAGATTTTGGTTATAGAAATAGGAAGAGCAGATGAAAAATAATATTCAGTCCAAATCTAAGCATCTTGACCAAGGATGCTAGCACAGTGCATGTATATCTGCACAACACATTATAGTCCTATATGAACTAAAATAGAAAATATTGAGAATGGCAAAAAACCTAGGTCTTTAGTTCAAATAACCAACAAAATATGAAATAAAAAGTATAGTAGCATGAATAATAGATAATATAAATAAGCATAAATAAGACAAGGAAGAACAAGAAAACCTCCATGTGTTTGAATGTTTCCAATAAACCTGCAAACACACAAGATAGAAAAAATGTTTGGGGATATTTGGAGATTTGCCTGAGTCAAGTCCCTGTTTTGGTGTTTTCATCTCCACACCAACCAGATAGATAGATAGACTGATTGAAAAGACAAATTGATAAATGAATGATAATAGAATATAAAAAAATTAACTTAACGGATGAAAATCCCTATTATGTGAGATGTGAAAATAGAAACAAACCTTTCTTAATGGAGGAAAAGCTCTATTGCATGAGATAAATGATAGATAAATATGTAATAAATCCCAAGATGCCCTATGACATAGGAGATAGAAGGATATTATCGAAAATGCTTGAGAAAGCCAAGAGAGATATTGATATCAGTGTAAGAGATTGCTGTAGAAAGTAAGAGAGAAAGAGAATGAAAGAGAAAGTTGTTAAAGCCAAGATAATACATGAGATTTGTTTGTGTAAGAACCAAGATAGAAGATAGAGAGATTGAATGGAGAAAGAAGATGGATTTAAAAGAGACAAAATGCGGTAAAAATAGGCTTCTGAGCCATTCTAGAATATTTTGAGCCATTTTGACCGACCAAGGCAAGTGACAAGTGTCAAAATTCTTAGAAAAAATAATTTAACCTTAAGATGTTGTGGGAAAAATGTGCAGTACATGAATCTTCATGCAATGTGCTAGTGTTTAGGTGAATCACACTAAAAAATGACAGGTGGTAGAAGCAACACATGGTTAATGGGAAAGTGACTCTGGAAGATAGCTATTGAAAAAGGACCTTTGAGCGTCTTGAGAAGGAAAAGGGTAATGAAATATTTAAAATGGATGTGCAAAAATACTAGGGGAATGGGCACTAAAGTGGCTACAAAAGTGTAGGAAAATTTGCAAAGGGGGTACGCAATTTTTGACTCTACAAAAGTTTTTATCAAAGAAGAGATTTTTTGGTGTTAGAAATCAAGAGAGTTGTGGCTTAAATATGGGGATTGAAATACAAAAAATTCATGCTTTAGCCAAAATAAAAAAGAATAATAAAATATTTTTTCAAATTTAAGGCAATAATGAAATGTCTTTCTAGATGAAACCAAAATACAAAAAGAAGTAGTGAATTTTTTTCCAACCTCCTTTCAAAGAATTCAGTCCAAGCTGTAGTCATTGATACCTTAGAATTAATAAATTGTACCCAACAACTATTAACAAAATAGGATAATATTCACCTCAACTAACATTTTACATTCAAGGAAGTGAGAAGAGAAATTTTTGCTCTTTCTTTGGACAAGGCTCCAAGCTCTTATGGCTTCACTTTACTATTTTTTCATAAGTGTTGGGATTTTGTTGGATTAGATATATTAAAGGCTCTAGAGGAATCAAGAATGAATATAGCAATGCTTAAGGAATTTAATACCACCTTTATTGATCTTATTCCAAAAGGTAACAATCCAAACTCCTTTGCACAATATCATTATATTTCCTTGTGTAATACAATATATAAGATATTTACAAAGTTTGTCTCTCTTCGAATAACACCTATTATTCCTAAGATTATCTCAATAGAGAAAGGTTATTTATTAACAGGTTGAGACACAGGGGAAGTGGCATTAATATCTCATGAAAATGATACATACAATTCACACTAATAGATTGGCTTCTATGATCATAAAATTGGATATGATGAAGGCTTATGACAGAGTCTGTTGGGATTTTCTTCTCCAAATTTTGTATAAAATTGGTTTCAAAAACAAGTTGTGTAAATGGATATTTCTAGGCCTCTCAGGGGCTAAATTTTTAGCACTAGTTAATGAAAATCCTTGTGGTTTTTTCTCATCCTCTCAAGGAGTCTGCCAAGGTAATCATCTTTACCTTTCCTATTTATAATTCTAGTAGTGGGCTCATTAGACTCAGCCAACATCAACATTACATGAAAGTTTGAAGGGGACTGTAGAGCCCAAATTTAAATTTATCTACAACTCAAATTTTGTTTATAGATGATACTTTTCTCTTTGGGCATGAATTATAGAGGCTAAAGTTATTAAGAATTATTTGAATTGTGCTACTATTAGAGATTAGGTAAAAAATTGAATGTAAGAAAATCAAAGATCTTCTTCAACTCACCTGTTTTGGTGAGTTCCTCATTACAAAAAATAATGGGCTTTAAATAAGATTATTTTCACTACAAATATCTTGGTGTACCTTATTTCATAGGGGAAAATAGGTTTGTATATTGGTCTCATATTCTTTCATCCATTTCTAATAGGGTGTCTTAATGGAAATATAGATGGTGATCCTTGGTGGGAGTAATTTTTATGACAATTTAATCAATATTAAGTTCCATTCCAAATTATATAATGTCAATTTTACAAGATCCAAAAGGGGTTCTTGGTGCAATTGAGAAAACATTGAAGGATTTTTTGTGGAAGGTAAATATGGAAAACAAAAACTTGAGCTACATCTAATTTCATGGGACAATATATAGGTAATAGTGGGAAGAAGATTCAAGTATCCATAACCTAGATGATAGAAACTTAAGTTTCATAGCTAAATTAGCTTGGAACTTATATAATGAACCAACATCTAAATGGGCTAAAGTAATACACCTAAAGTATTTTGATTCAAATAATCCCAAGAGGATATTTACACTTACAAATCCTCCCAAAGGATCCACTATGTAGAATTGTATAATAAAATGTAGAGAAGTTATCTTACCATACTTGTATTGGGTTATTCATTTGGGAGACAAAGCTATTTTTTGGACTCCTTATATGAAGCCCTTCCTCTTGGTGAAAAAAAATATCTTCTTTAAGCAAAATAAGTCATGCAGAAATGTAATGTGGCTTTAAAGTCATAGATCACTTACTTATATCACACAAAGATGGTATTTTCACTTATCATTGGAAAGATTTTTCTCATCTACCATTTCGTCCAAATAAGAAGTATATACTTCTTAATATTCTTAAGGAAATAACACTTTTTTTCTTAAACAAGTTATATTTTTTGATTTGGACTCCTCACAAACCAAACAATGTTTGATTAAGCAAGGATATATATCATTGAGATTTAGAGGATTAGTGAAAATTCCAAAGCGTGATCTTTCTATTGGAATGATGCAGTTCTTCCAAAGGTAGGGGCATTCTCATGACTTTCCCTAAATAATATAATTTTAACTAGTTCTAGGATAACAAAATTAGGGATTGCTCTTGAATTAAATTGTGGTTTTTATAATCAATAGGTAGAAACAATGGAAAAACTACTTCTTCAATGTCATTTTTCTCAAACTTGTTAGCAATGGTTATAGAAGAAGCTTAATTGGAATACTCCATTGCCTAATTCATTGTTGGATCTTCTTGAAGGATGACCATGTCTACATAAAGAATTCTTTTTTGAAGTAATTTGGAGAATTTATCCTCCAATACTTGTGTGGAATATTTGATGAGAAAGAAATAAGTAGATATTCAGGAAACAAGATAGACAATATGACAAGCCATTGAAAAAATAGAATCTTCAATATTAGAATGTGTAAAGGCATACACAACTCAAAAAAAAAATCTCTCCTCTCTATTCACCTCTGAAGATTCAAATATCTTGAATATTTGGCCTCCATTTCTTTACCTTTCAAAGGTAGTCCATTTGTAAATACTCTCACTAAACCCAAAAGGAAGAATATAAAGTGGAGGCCTCTAGATATAGGTTTTTTAAAAATTAAATTTTGATGGGTCATCCAGAGAAAATCTTGGACATTTGAGTGAAGGGTGTGTCATTAGAGATCATCAAGGTAACTTTTTTGCAATATTATCTTCAAAGTTTCCTTCAAGGAGAAATAATATTGCTAAAGCTTTAGCACTAATAAGTGGTCTCAAACTAGCTCTTTCACATAATGTTCATAATATTCAAATTGAAGGTGACTCACAGTTAATTATAAATGTGTTAACAACCACACAAGTAATCAATTGGTAGTTGAAGTATATTTTTTCACAAGTATGGAATCTTTTTCCTATGTTTGAAAATTATTTATTTGATTATTGCTATAGAGAGGAAAATCAAGTAGAAAATAATTTGGCCTAAATAGTTGTAGAGATTCACCAAGGAGATCAAATTTTTTCACTAGCTAATTTAATCAAACATCTAAAATTTTCCAAGCAATTAAAATTGAAAATGAATGTAATCTAATTAAAGTATTGTAATTCCCTAACTAAGCATGTATGGACAACAAAACATGTGGACTTGGCATCAATAAGTTAGATATTTTGGGGAACTCAAATGAAAATAAAATAGCACTTAAACCCAAAGGAGGTGCAAGGGATACGCTGATAGGTGTTTGATGTGAAGTATAAATGAATCTTTAGATAATAAAAGGAAGTGTATAAAAGTGTTAGTCTAAAAACATGTTTTAATGTAGAGGACATTCTTGTACATGGTATCATCCATTTTGGATGGGTTAAAGTTATAGTAGTGTCTTATTGTGTTTTTTGTATGTCATAAAAAATATAGTATTCAAATGCAGGGAAAGACATAAAAAATTGTTGTATTTGTAACTATAAATCTTCTAGTGTTTCCTCTTTTTGATAGGCAAGTGTGAACCTATAGAAGATAAAATGCTATAATTGATAAGCAACAAAAAATTTCATGAATTGAAGAAAGGGAATAATTTAAACTGTAGTACTTAAACAGTGGGTATATAGGTAACTTAACATACTTGGACTTCACCCTCTAATAGAATTTAAACCTAGAATTATTTCTGTTGTTGGAGCTTCCATTTTTGCTTCTTCCTCCCATCTTCTCCCCCTCGTAAGAATTTATGCATATGAGCTACATATAATTTTCTTTACATTAAATTAGATGGCTCATGTACATGTCGAAGAGATAGGTTAGCTGAGAATAATGACAAGGACAAATTATGTGTCATGTACAAGAATGTCCACTACACTGATACATGTTTGTAGAATGATGATTTTATACACTTCATTTCTCTATGTAAATATTTATTTATGCTTTCAAATCAAACACCTATTGACGCATCCCTTACACCTCCTCTGGGTGCAAGTGCTATTATATTTACTTCTTGCCTTTTGTCTACATATATTATTTTGAAGTTAGTGGTTTTATCTCCATTTCACGTTTTTGCTCAAATTAGATTTTCTACTCTTCTTGGTCTGCATATATTATTTTGAAGTTAGTGGTTTTACCTCCATTCATTATTTTTCTCAAATTGGATTATCTACTATGTTTTATTTGGTGCTAACATTTATTCCTAGCATGGAGTACCATATCAGTTTACCATGACAAGCTTGGGAAGTCAAAACGAAGGCTAAGTATAACAAAAGATAATTGAATTTGGTGTTTGATTTGTCTTGTTCTCATATTGAGGAGGCCATCTGAACCCTGATCAATAATGATTAGCTTTCTAGTCATTCCTCTGCCCTATTTTTTGAGGTGACATCATGTTTTCTCACTATTATAGTAGATCTTATCCTAGATGCTCCATTCTTTCATTCAATTATTGTTAATCTATTGAATTCTTCTTCATATGATGAACATATATTGTTCCACTTGCTTAATTTCCATAAGCTTGAAGATGGTTCCTTCCCTATACTTTTCTAAATTCATGGGTAACAATTGTCTTCAAGAATTGCTTGATGTTGTTAGATTTGGTGTCAAAGATGAAAAATTTAGGAATTTGTTAAGGAATTTGAAAGACTATTGAAAGTCTTTGATCCTCATTTGGTTTCTTATTCTCTTGACCGGTTCCCGACAATTTACACCATCTTGGCTCACAACAAGAAATGTGACGACTCTAATCTTCTGGTTCTTCCTCCATTATAAGCTATTGATCCTCATGGCAATTCTTCATTTCCTCCTAAATTGGAGCTTTTGAGTAATTTTGTGGATCTTCCTTCCTCATAGGGTGACACTTTGAGATACCATGAGAAATATGTGTATGTGAACACATTCATATTTGTGTATGTGAACACATTCATATTTATCAAATAATTGTAGAAAATGAAATACATATAACTCCAAAGCCAAAAATATGTATATGTATATTGTTGCAACTACTACAACTATTATCATAATAAATGCCTACCACTTTCATTATGAAATTGGTAGAAAACTAAAAGAAAATATTGTGCTTAGGGAATTAAAAGACACTAAAATGACTCAGTCAATTATTTGTTCTTTAAAAATAAAGAAGAGCTTCATATATTTGGTCATCTCAATGATGCAAATTAAAATTTTATCTATGGTATCACCATAAAGACATGTCAGTAGTACTATACATATGTGGGAGTTATCTCACATTGATATTTGTGTTGTTTAAAATAAAGAATGTATTGTTTTCTAATCAAAGAAATTATTGCTCATTTAATTTCAAAATGTGAAAATTAAATACGAATGAATGGAAATTAATGTGGCTCCATGAACTTTGAAGTATTTGTATAATCAATTTTAATTTTCCAAACATAATTGAACAACCACAATGGTATAGGCATTAGCAAGAGTCAAAACTACCATAATGTTATGAGTCATTGGCAAAAGCCAAAACTATTAATTCTAAATCTATTAACTGTTGACATGATATATTAAACTTTTAAAAGACTTGTAAATCTTCATTTTAATCATGTGAATTAGATATAATCCTAAACAAACCAATAATTAAATTACAATATTATAAACTAAATCAGTAATTTAAATAATTAAAATTAGAACAAAAATTTAGTTAGCTTCTACATATTAGGTTTTATGATAAATGAAACCTATCTTGAAAACTACCTTCAAAACCTATAGATCCTAAGCACCAAAATCATATCTATAAATAGAAAATAATGTTGTATCCATACACATATACTATAAATCTCTTGGGTGTTTGTATTGATAAGCCTAACCCTTATACTTATTTAATGGTAGCTCTAAGACTATGTCTAACCCTAATTTAAATCATAAAAAGAACAACAAAAATCCTAATTGAACCCTAATGTCAGCCCTAATCTGAATTCAACTATAACCTTAGCCCTAGTTCAACTGTATACCTAACCCCAAGCTTTTTCTTAGAATGGTAAAGTTGTACTTGAATCTTAACACTAACTCTTACCGTAATTGAACCCTAATAATAATTTCATCAAGTTTATATTGGGAAGATAATAATCTAAATTATTATTTAACCAATATTAATAAGACAATCCAAATTTTGTAAATTTATGAACATTGAATAATTGTTTTGAAAAAAAAGTAGATCATTATAAATTTAAAATAATTGTACATTGTTTTTTTTTGTTTTATATAGAAAAATATTAACCTATAATTAATAAATTAACAAATCATCTTTCAATATCTTAAGTCCTTAATGCGAAACAAAAATTAGTCTAATCCAAAGGTCAAGTAATATTAGTTGGTCTTATCTAATTTAAAAATATTTTCCTTTTCATGAAAAAAATTATACACAATTTTTTTATTTGATATATACATGTGTATTATGTATGGCATGTATGGCCAAACATAAAATGTGTCAATAAAGGAAAAGAATCTTGTAAATAAAAATGAAGCAAAATTGTAGTAAGAAAATATTCAGTAGAAGATTGGGAACTTGTCATTTCTTAAATAGAGTGTAATGATAGATCAAATTTACAAAATAAAAAACTTGATATATCTAATAAAATATTATTTTTAATAAAAATAATGTTTCAATAATTTTATATGCTATTTTACTTTCTAACATGTACAACTTGTCTTAAGAGTTATATCCTTTGTAATCAATTTTGCTCAAAATAAGTATAAGAAACAACATATTGCATACATTAGTTAAAAATAAATGTAAAAATTGAAATCCTTCACGAATCCTTAGTATCATTGATATTTTTTCAACTCCTTCACTATTTCACCCTCTTGATTCCCTAAAAGTGTGACCCTATTGCTATTATCTAATGACGATTCACATTTGTCAGAACTTGAGAAAACTTTTCTATGTGTATTATTGTAAATCTCCCTAATTTCAATTTTAAAAGTATAATTCACATTCGTTGTGTTCAATGTAGAAGTCTCCATGGAAAACAACTTCTCTGCTTCAAAAAATGCCTTACTTTCCTCATCTTGTACCTATTTGAGAGCTTTAACTATCCTAATTTTCCCACTTCAAAAATAAACAAATTTCCTTGAGCCTTTAAGTTAAAAGAAATCGTCCTAGACCATTAAAATGTCTAAATCATTCATAACAAAGTAGTAAGAAATTTAGAAAGCATTCAAATCATAGTTAGAGGGTTTGAAAACAAGATTACAACAAAACATTAAAGTGATTCCTAGTCTCCAAAGTATGCCTTGTAAGGAAAGGTACAATCAAGTAGATGAGAGCTAAGGAGAAGAACCCCCACCTCATTTTATCCATTTTCATATATAACTTGATATTAAATACATTTCATTTTCAACCTTAAAATATCTAAGTTTATATATTAAGTTCCCTATATGTAAACATCAAGCTACTCACCTTCACCAATTCAATTTCACACTTTCTTTCCATATTGTGTTTAGATGCCTCTCTTTTTATCTCTCTGATTGAACAAACCTGAAAGAAATTACCTTTTTTACATCAATTAGGCAAAGAATTCATTCCACTTGTTGCATAAATCATCACAACTAAAAAAAATTAACCCATAAATCATGTAGCATCATCATATTACTATAATTGTGTTGTGTTGCCCCTCTCCTATTCTCCCTAAGTGAACATACCTAAATAGATAAGTACCCTAATTAAGGTTCATTAAGAAAAGTAATTGTTCACTCTTGTAACTAGTTAAATTTCTATAATTGTTACATAAACTATAGATATGTCACATATGAGAAAAATTGGTAGTACAATTATCATGATAACACCCTAATTTGCATTGATTAGACAAAGTCATTTGATGAACATTTTGAAGCATGAATTTTGATTTTGAATAGTGTCAAATCAAAGTACTATTGTTTCTTTAAATTTTAGGATTTCAGACTATATATAAATTTGTTTATTGGTCACATGTCAATGTCAAGAACTAGATAGAACATTCTTCCCTCAACAATGGAACAAGATAAATCTATCATATGTTGTATTTTGACCCATATTATGAAATCCTATACTAACTCGTAAAAAAAATCACTCATTCATTATGACAGTAATGTAAATATTAACAAGGCACTCCAAATTTGTAAAATAACTAGTGGAAATGTATCCCAAGGGCTACAATCAGCTCAAACTAACATAATTCAGCTATCAGAAGCTACACAGCACACTATTTATGAACTTCAAGCTCTTTAGATAGGAACAATTATAAGATTTAAAGCTTAAATATAAGGGAACAAATGTGAGAAAATTATAAAAAGGTAAATTGCAAATCAATCCACTTCTAATTTAAGAGATCTAATGCACAAAAAAATGTCAGGCTTGATAGTGATCTAAAAGAAAATCTTATCAATGGATCATATAATAGAACAAGAATCTAGTAGACACTAAAAACCATCTCTTTTCTCTTCAAATGCAGGGCATACTGGATTTACTTTGTTGAATTTGAATGGTCCATAATGACAAGAGGGTAATTAATTTTGATCGCCTCATCAATGCTTGTTTTATATATGCAAATCTATTATATGTTATGTCTATATAATATGATTTATTGCAAAGTGGATGCAAATATAAACATCATAGATTTAGTTACTATATATACTTCTACGTAAATGTAGAATGTATACACACATCCATGCACCAGGGTTTGTGAAGACACCTAGTGAATGCAATGCTAAGAGTTGGGACTTATATACATATATAAATACAATTTCCATGTCACAACATCAACCAATTAATTGATGCATGCATAAGAAAAATGTTGCAGGATGAACATACTTCAACAAAACAACAAATTGATAACCAAATATGGCATTCGACAATTGTAACTTCATGAGAGAATCAAAAGGATTTATAGAAAGAATAAATGCCTTAGCTAAGCCACAAATATACTACATGACTTATATTGTCATTTCATTATTATGCCGGATTTAAGATGATTTGAGATCTTGACCCCATATTTCCTTCTATTTTATTTCAGAAAATAAAACCATCTAAGCCTAGCTATCTAAGATGTTCTATGGAAGGTGTTATGGAAATTTTAGAGGTAAAATATTTTGACATAAGAATACAATTTTTAAGGAGTACTCATTACCTCCCATTTATTAGTATTGCTAGCTCGCTTTGCCATGAGAAGTGGGTGGTTCCCTGAACCACCTACACTACTCAAATCGTAAAATCTGAAAAATATCTATGATTATTATTTAACAGTACTATTTTATATACATTGTTTAGGATTCCAATTTTTTTACATTTTATCTCTAAGAATATTCTATGTGACAGCCTGTATACAAAAGGAATAATGTAATCTGCACGTGATCATTATAATTCCAGGATATACCAGAAGCTGTAGCAGTGAAAGAGGTGGCATTTCTCATTTGTGTTGTACAGAAAGTCATTCTCATCCTTGATATTTTCTGAATCTCATAAGAAATTAGAACAAGATCCAAAAACATAGCTGCAACCACTAAAACCTATATTGTTAGTTATGAAATCTATTTTCTCGTATTTGTGATCAAAGAAATAAACCAGACTGAAAAATAGACCATGGGACCGAGCGATAGAGACGTCACATTAACATAGAAGCAGACTACTTTTGGATTATTAAATTTTGAGGTTTTGGTGCTCAAAGTACAAACTGAACGACATGATATGAGAATGGAATCGATATCACATTAACAATGAAGCAAAGGATGAACAATCCATTTGGAACATAAAATAATAAAGAAGGGGTAAAACTACTCTTGTCTTGGAGCTGCGCCACCTAAAAATGAAAGTGGAGTGAAACTCCACGTTTATTTCTCGTGTTTTGCAGGTTCACATGGTGATGAATGCTCGTGTTTTGGATGTACTTTTCGACAGTCCACTATTATTGAGTGGGAGAGACTGAACCCTAATCTGTCTGCAATTAGAGGAAGTTCTAAAAATGCCAGAATCAATGTTCATTGCTCCTGTGTTGGACGTGCTTTCCAACAAGCACATGATAAAGTAAGCTTCTGCTCGAGTAGTATCATTGGTGGTTTCATTTCCCGTCTTTAGAGGCCGCTTTTAAATTTTTTGAATAAAGTGATAGGATGTCTCAATCTCACATCTTCTCTAATTCCAATTTCTTTCTTCACCGCTTCTTCTCCATTTTCCCTCTCTTCTGTCTTCGCTACCAACGACGTCTGTCTCCCTTGGGAAAACTTTGGAAAAAAGACTCATTGAACCCAGTGAAAGTGAGAGATATGCCTTAACATCATTTGCTTAACTGTGAGTTCTTGATGTACACAGACACTACTTTCCAATGAGGGACTCCTGCAATAGATAATCATGTCAGTTTCTAAACTTGTGTTTGAAGTGTTGGGTAGGAAGGAGGCTTCAAAACCATGAAAATAGAATGATTACCTAGAAATAGGACTAATATTTTCTTGTGCATTTTATTAGCTCACATCCTCTGGCCAGAAAATTTTGGGTGCACATTTCATAATTGTTTTGATTTTGACTGTCCAACTCACCGCTAAATCCCTCCGCTGCAACTATGGGATTTGAACTACCTTTCGCTTTCTCATATGGAGTAACAACTACACCTGCTTCCTGTACAAATCCTTCCTGAAAATTTTATGCTTCATGCAAAGGTGCCCCATACAAACGTAAGTGTAATACAGAGAAATAACACGGGGAGGAGCAGAGAAATAACGTGTGGGGTAAGATTGCAGTGAATGATGTGATATAATAAATGCAAATTGGATACGATCCTTGCACTCAAGATTTGATGTACAGTTCACTCCAAACCATGATCGGGAAGTGGTTTACTAATAGCTATTTTGCAGTGTGAGATGTAAATTTTGGCTGCTTGCAACCGCACAAGGAAAGCCTATCGGCTAAAAATAAACATGCATTCGGACACAAGGACATGTTGACATGGAAAGGCTGTTATTTTTTATCAAACATAATTTTCATTTTGTAGGGTTCAATTGTCTTTATTTACCATTTCTCCTCATGAGTGGATGGACATATATGTTCAATGATACAATTAACATGCAACACATGTGGCATTGTAAGTGGTTGAGTATATGTCAAGATCAAAGAAGAGTTAATGAGTGATCTTTCATTCGAGCCTAAATCTCCCTTCAATCTTCATCCAAAATATTTTCTAGATTTCAAACATTGAAGAGAAAGCCTTTCTTTCTTTCCACCGACAAAAGGGAATGCTTACCTCATCTCTTCAATCTACACATAGGAAAAAGTTAGATACTTGCACACTTGGCGCTAAATGGGTACTTATCGCATAAATTATTGGTGTTTAAAAAGAAGTTTTTGAGCTCAAGGTTATATGCATCTTTCTTCTTTTCGAAATTTTGCTTTATGTACTCCTTCAATAGTTCTTTTCAAGCTTTCAAATGGCCTGTCTCCCTATGAATAACCGCATCCCTATTCTAATTAAGCAGTGGGAACAACCCATGATAGGCTAATTATGGTGGCCAGCCTTAAACATCACATACTAAGCATTGACTTAGTGTGTGCTGTCCTTATATGGGTCCCACATTTACATTCCGTTTCCATTTGTGATCATGTCCGTTCATGGTTTCCGCATAGGTGGCTGGTGTGGGCCCCCTCAACTCATTCCGTTTCCCTACCGATTTCAGCAAACACTCGCTGTAACAGTCAGCGGTCAAGAGTTCCCGCCCATAAGGAAAAGCAAATTCAATTTCAAACAGCTTTCCCGTACTACTACATAGGTTAGGTGGATGCCTTGAAGTACGTATATTCCGCTGCTACTGCTACTGCTACAGGGTACAACGGGACTTGATATACGTTATACCAATAAAGGAAAATGGTCAGTAGTTGCGGGGAGTGTTATATTATTCAGTTTTTCCAGGTATTTATACTACCAAATGTCCTGTAAAACAGATTCATATTTGATTACATGAGGATTTATGAATTTTATGTTGAAAGAAAATACGTGCATTATCAAGTATTCTTTTGTTTGTAATAAAATATCATAACTATAATTGTGTCATTTATATAATAAGCTATTTATTTAAACAATAATATTTTTATAGTGATTTATTTTATTCTTATATGTACAATTA
>MU226960.1:18150-57086 GCA_018584345.1 Thuja plicata | reverse complement strand
TTAAATTGATTAAAAGAATTATGCCAAGCAGTAACAGGGTCGTTTGGACATAAATCAAGGGTATGATCACACTTAGGGCAAATAGGGTCTATAGTTGCGACAGACCAAATTCAGGTGGTTACACATTGTACGTCAACAACCTTGAAGGTTATTGGAACAATTATGCTCCTTCCAAGTTGTTGATAAACAATAAAATAGTTAATAGAGACAATAAAATAGAAACACTCAAGGTTGTTCATAGACAATAAAATAGTTAATAGAAGAGAGCAATATTGACGGTTGTTCACAAACAATAAAAAAGTTAAAAGACGACAACAACAGTCAAGGTTGTTCGCAGACAATATAACATCTATAAGAAGAGAGCAACAATGAAGGTTGTCAATATACAATAAAATAGTTAAAAGAGTTAAAGAAAATTTGCACTAAAATTAGTCATTTAATTTGTGGTTTTTGTATTTGAAATTCAAATAGTTGTGGAAATGCATCAATCATTTCATGCATAAAAGCACAAGCATTTGCATTCATACAGTGGATTGAAGAATTACATATTTGAATACAGGAACTTGTGTTTTTAAATTCAAGTATAGGATCATAGTTCACTATAGAATCATGAATTCTACATTATCCACTAGTAATACACCATAGTAAAATGAGTAATGAAAAATAATTTTACTGCATAATGTAGCATTCATAAGCCTTAATGAACTATGGTGTCTTTAAAAAGGCATGAAATCATTATCTAGTTATGCACACACATTGAACAATAACCAACTCATGTAATCATTGTTACTTGTGATTATAGCATCACATGAAGCAGAGAACGGGCAATAATACAACATATTCTCATGATTAAATTGACAATGTTCCCTATTTTTGTCATATATTTTGCCATAATAAATCATCTTCTCATGATTAAATCGACAGTGTTCCCTATTTCTATCACATATAACACTAATACTTGTATGTACATGCAAGTATGAATTGCTAGTGAATACAATAACAATTTTTGTTTAAAGAGGGATTAAATTGATAACAGAAATGCATACAGTCAATGTCCAATAGATGAAATGAAGGAAAATGCATACACTCCAATTATGTGCGTCAAACAGTTCAATGATACCAATATGAAAGCATGACTACTTATTCACAGCATACATGGTTCTATGGTTCCATGTGGATAGTTATTGGGCTAGGATATTGCTACCATGAAAACCAGTTATGGACATGCATTGAACAATAACCAACTCATGAAATCATTGTTACTTGTGATTGGAGCATCACATGAAGCAGAGAAGAGGCATGGAGAGAAAACAAGGAGGCAAAATGACACATTTTTAGGGTTATCAATGGGCATTGAATGAGTAACCCAACATCGGTTACATGACACCGCTTGGATAGCAGTGGTTTCAATGTGATTTGTTGTGGGGTCAGCAGAGGGAAAATGGGGTCATCGACAGGTTGTAATAAGATGTTGACACAAACAATTAAAGTGCTAGAGTGATAATTTTATAATCACCCCTAAACGTTCATGAAAACAAGTTGTGCACATATTTATGTGACATATATTGCAATAATACATCTTCTCATGATTAAAATGACAATGTTCCCTATTTTGGTCACATATATTGCAATTTAATTTCAGTGGATAGTCTAGCATTCATAAGCCAAATGATTCATACTACAAATATACTGTGTTAAAAATAAATACATCTTCTCATGATTAAATCAACAATGTTCCCTATTTCTGTCACATATATTGTAATAATTAACAGAAACCCTCGACACCTAGAAATGATTATACTCAAAATATTTAACAGAGAAATGATTAAGCGCTAGAAATAAGTCAACCAAATGATTCAAACTACAAATACACTGTATTAAAAAGAAATACAACATCTTCTCATTATTAAATCAACAATGTTCCCTATTTTTGTGACATATAGTGCAATAATACAATATCTTGTCATGATTAAAATGACAATGATCCCTATTTTTGTCACATATATTGCAATAATTTCAGTGGATAATCTAGCATTCATAAGCCTCTAAGGAACTACGGAAATCACCTGAAGGAAATCACAAAAACAAGTTATGCATCACAAGGAAATCATGAAAACAAGTTATGCACACACATTAGAAGAGAACAAACAGAAACCCTCGACACCCAGAAATGATTATACCTGAAATATCTAACAGAGAAATTTAGGTCTACAAAACTAAAATTTAAAAGTATGTGGAAAATGACCAGATTCATAGAAGAGTCATAACAACTTTACATTTTTAGTTTGTTTGCATTTCATAAATGATTTTACAAGTCTGTATTATGAGGAAATTTGAAAGGATTCATAGGATCCTCAACCCAAATAAATTCATTTAAATTTATCATACCCTCATAATCTAAATCTTCAATATATCAATATGAACTGTATGACAGATTTTGAAATCTCAAAATGAAGGAACAAATAAACATTGAAAGGCCTGAATGGGACTATCCAATCATAGGTCCCATCAATACTACCACATTGTGACATGTATTTACCATTCATTTTTCAAATGTTGAACAATCAATAAAGTCGATAATAGGTGAAAATTATTTGGTTATTGATTCTGCAATAATTTTCTATGCAGACATTGTGTCTCGATTCTTATCTAACTCCATGGTGTTCTTAGAAAACTCTGAGTTTGTATTGCATTTCGTTAATGCATATGTACAACATTACTTCAAACTTCCAGGTGGCTACAAGGAATTTATTGATTCATATGTTGCAGGCAAAGGTGGTGCTTTTGTAGGGGGATTATTCTCTCATGAATAACTTCAACAATGTGAAGCTTTGCCTTGTGTATTCAGTGCTCTCAAATTAGCACTTTCTAGTAATTGTAAACTTGTACTACTTACACATGCCTTGGATGCTCATCATGTTCATCTAGGAGAGAAAATTTTAAAAAGAGTATCAGAAGTCTACAATTCACTAATGTGACTAAAAATGCATATGCCTGCTTGCATTGATGGTATAGGTTTTGCAAGCACATTTGCCTTGCCACCAATTTGTCCCACAGAGCATGGCAATTGTAATGAAACTTCATCTCAATTGTCAACATAATATTGGCCATCTTTTTCATTTTTCTGAATCATTTTAATTCAACACAATTGTCATGCTTCTATGTGCATTCCTCCATTGTTATATTGATAACTTTAGTTGTAAAAATACTATAGCAGTTGAATATGTTGCCTGTATGAAACCAATAATTATATGGATCATTATACAATATTGTGGAATATGTTTTTTGAAAACTAGAATTGGAGGAATCTTATACAGCTATAAATATTGTACCATTTTTTATCAATAATTAAAACTTTGAATACAACTAATGCAGGTTGGAAAAGCACCATACATGAAAACTGTTATTACATTTTGTAGTTGTGAAAGAAATATAGTAGTGCATCTTCGAAATGGATGGCTCCTTGTATGATGACAATATGGTGTTTGGTGCAGTAGTGCTAATAGAAACGTGTGTCATTTTTTTTCTTCTTGTGATGGTTAAAGACACCCCCCATTTTGTCATGTTGTTGACACGCAATGTAGTACTATTTTATGCATTTTTATTCATAATTCAATAAAACATGTTCTTCTTCCATCACAGTGATGTGAGCATTGCACAAAACATCTGATTTCCTTACAATTTTCTATAGCTTATCTATGCAAGCATTTTTAGTTGTTCAATAACTATGGTATGCATCCAATTGGAAGGCCAATATACTAAGCATATTACCTTTATATATTGTAAAGTTTTTCTTTAAACTATTCATTTCTCCTATAGAGTCAAATACGAGAATGAGTAGATTATTAAAGAAATCAACTTTAGAAACATACAATGCCGATAACTGCAATCGTGAAAAATATTGTTGTTTACAAATAAATCAAGGAAGCATTCAAAGCATATACAATATAAAGTTGTGAGAAGACGTCCATGGGGTCGCTACACTGTAGAAATAAGGGATCCGAAGACTAAAATTCGCCAGTGGCTAGGTATATTTGAAACTACTGAGGAAGCTGCTATTGCATATAGAAAGGCTACACTATCCATGAAAGGAACCAGAGGATGACCAAATTTTGATTCTGATAGTTTGGAAATATATAATACTATGGAAAAAATATCAATGCCATCTCTACAAATAGTATCGACTTCTACGATACAGACAAAACAACAAAGTACGCAGAGTCCAAGTTCTGGTTCATGGTTTGACCTCCCTACTAGTTTGCAAGTACAATCTTCATTAGTACAAAGTGTTGTTTTCAATATAACTCCTGATATGCAAACTGATTCTATCCCACCACAAATATTTCAGGATGAATTAGTAGGGAAAAATACCAGTTAGGAAATAACAGAAGAAGTAATAGAAAATTATCTTAATCATCTTCAAAGTAATATTGATATGTTATATACTTTTCTTGACCAAGGTTTATTAGATAGTGTAACTCACAGGTACTTAATAGTGCCGGATATCAATAATGGCAACAAAGATGGTTGTAACTACGATAATTATGGTAGTACTTTTCAAAGAATTCAAAATGTTTCATCTGTTTCGTATAATTGCAAGAGTGATGGATCAAATTTGTTGGGATCAACTATGCACAATTTGAAAAATGCACCCTCCAACTATCAATAGGTGCACGAATGCATTGGCGTTCCTTGAAATCAAATGTACTTCTTATTCTTTATCTTTTGCAAAAGAGAAGTATGAAAAAACTTAAACCACGTGAATAGATGATTCTATATACGTACGTTCTATGAATGCACATTTTTTTGATTCAGTTGTTAATTGTCTCTCTTGACAATCAATTGCAGGGATCAGACACATTGTCGACCCTTCTACAAATCCTTGTCTGCCACACTGCAAATCAGAGGCTACATCGATACATAGGCCTTCAAATGACTCCACTGTACATGTAGACAATGTGCTTCATGATACACAATGTAATAGCAATGTTCCAGTTAGGAATATATACAACAATAATTTCTCCTTAACCCATAAATGTCAAAGAGTAGTCCCTGGAGAACAAAGACATTGTGACATATGTATATAGCTTCTAGCTTAAGTTTGAAAATGGAAGAGAAAGTTACTCGAAGTTGAAGAAAGAATCAATTCTATCAAAGACCCCACCTTCAAGTTTTATATTGCCTATGAGCATCCACTTTAAAGTGGAATTAAACATATTCATATTTTGCAATTTTAATCAGAATAGGGAGGCCTAAATTAAATCCCATATCTTCTACTTGTATTAGGTGGTTCCTAATCAAACCCTAAAATCATATAATTGCAAATTTAATCATACTAGGGACACATTTTAGTTTTTTAAATCAGCTATTTTGTACGAACAAAACACTTGAACTATTTTCCTAAATCGAAAGATTTGAGAAAAAGGATTTTATTTTTAAAACCAGTCATTTCTATTTCCTTTTTGTATGCATGCAAAGTTTGTATGCATTACACCTAAATTCTTAATTTAGTAGTATACTTTGTTCTCATTTTCTTTTCATGCATTTGTTAACAAAATTTAATATAACTCATCCTCTACCCAAAATACATAGATGGGTTTATTTTGGAATCAAAATTGGATGTCAAATATAGAATAGCTAACAACAACATACATTTTTGTTTCATAGAGAAGGGTGTTATTGCGTACTAAACCAAGAAAACTGTAAACATTCCCATCATAAGAAAAAAAAATTATGTGGCAACTACATATATCAATTCCATTCTGAGGACATACAATACAAGAAATCAATCTCATCTCTCTAAAAATATCAAATATAAAGAAGTCTCGAAACTAAAAATTCTAGAAGGATGGATGTTGACAAATACATATCTCAAAGCCATTTGTAAACATGTGACATTGACAAAACATTAGAAAAATAAGGACTCTATCAATTGTCCATATTTAAATACAGTGTTGGTGATTGCTTATTCAATTCTCTTGAATTGTTTCTCAATTTTAAGTTTACATCCATTCAACTACAAAAAGGAATAATTGACTACTTTATGAGGTTTTACCAAAATGGCGACCTTGAAGCAATAAACACTTACAACAATGGATTGCACCCTGAAAGCTTACAAGAACTACATAATGTAAAAGACCCTAATTCTTATCTGCGACAAATGTGACTATCTGCTAAACCAACATATGCCAATGAAGAACTTGGCTTATGGGGGGATATATTTTGCATTCATTGGCTCTCGAAGTGGTTAGACATTCAAATTTTTTTTTTCTTAGTGACAAATGGAAAAATATATCTAGACTTCAACCGAACACTAAATACAAGCCCATACAAGCCCATACTATATCCTTTTCCATGATACAAATTCACTTAATGCATATTTTGAGCCTTTATTTAAAGTTGCAAACACACACTTCAAACTACCAATGCTAAAACTACATAAGCTTAAACAAATAATTAGAAATAATAGGCAATTCTTGATAACTTGAAGAAAAGTAAACAACAATTGCAAAAAGGTAGAAATTCTTGCAAACTAGAAAGTCGAGTGCACAGTGATCAACAAGTAATAACAAATAGTTTGCGAGAAACAAAGAAACTAATTTGACAAAAAATGTAAAAGAGGAATGAAAATACTGAAGAAATTGCAAACATATTAGTTACGAGAAATGTTCTGCAATGTGAAATTGACGTACTTCCATACTACAAGAAGACATCAGGTCGTAAAAGGAAACAAAAGTCCAAAAAAATAACAGCAATAAAAAATATGAAATCTCTGTAAAGGACACTCCCAAATATCCTTGCGCAATTTTTCAACTCTTGCACTTCAAGAAAGACATCAAACATTTTAGATAAAAGGAGAAAAATATATACTACACATTAATAAATTGTAATTATCCAACTACCAATGACAACATTTGCAGAACATGCGATATGGCTTTGAATCAATTATCTCTTCCAAAATTTGCATCACCACAAAACATCTACAATAATAGACCATTGAAACATGTGTAGATGCTCACACAGTTAGAAGAAAGACCTGTTTCTCTTAGAATTGCATTCACATAAATTTGGGAACTAGGATACAAAAGGTCTCAAATAGGCGTCATTGGATCCATAATAAATGTTCCTATAAACATGGACATTGTTCAAAATGCCTTGCCATAGTCAATATCAAACACTTCCACAATTATTGTATATTTGAAAATACATTTGGAATATAAAAATGCATTTCAAAAAGGAATGGTGAGACCAAATATTGTAATGCAAGCTCTCTTAGAATTGACGAAGACAACACTCTAAAACTTGGAAAAATTACACATCAATGATGGAAATGAAAGCAATAGTGAAAGAAAATTAAGTGATTGTGAATCACAAAGTGGTTTAGAAAATGAAAACCCAACCAAAACATTGATACATGGATATACAGATTCTAGATGTATACACAACATGGAAGACAAAATTATTGAAATAGCACAAGCTCAAGATTGTTACCCGACTAGAATATTCAAAGATAAGCATGCAGAAGAGATGAATTTTCCAATGCCATTCTTTGGAGAGCCACGCCATGATAAAATTGTACAAAAATTCAAATACCAAAAATTGGCACAATGGGAACTACCTCATTCGCAACAAGATTTTGCTCTTCACATGACAAATATTTTTTTCAAAGCCGTTAAGATACTAATACACCAAGTGTTGTCTACAACATGGGTAAGAATAAGGAAAGGTCAATTGAAGAGCATACAACTTTTGGCAAGGGACATAAAACACAAACCCAACTTGGAGAAGATTTTAAAATCAGACATTGGATATTTTGATTTCAAAAGAATTAGAAAATCTCCTTATTATAGGCAACAATTAAAGAAAATTGTTTATGAAATGATACAACGGATAGGACCACCAACATATTTCATCACTTTTACGAGTGCAGAACAAAATTGGGAACCTTTAACAAACACACTTGAATACTTGCATAATTTACGCCAAAGTAGATTACAAAATGATGAAACACTTGCTCAAGCTGACAGTGAAAAAGATGTACTACTTAAAAGAGATCTTGTAACATGTGCCCGATACTATCGACATAGGATAAATGCAATAAGAAAATTGATATTTACAAATAATTCATTTTTTTGGAAAAGTTGTCGATTACTTTTTCATAATAGAATTTTAAAATAGGGAAATGAACATGATCATCTCCTAATCTGGGTATAAAATGCACCAATCTATGGTAGATAAAGAAACACAAATATTATTGAATTTTTTGACAAACACATTACATGTAGCACTGACCACTTTGAACCTAGTTTTGCTATTCTCCACAAACATCACCATACTAGACAATGTAAAAGAGCTTTAGGGAGAAAATGTCGGTACAATTTCTGAATCCGTCCATTATGAAAGACAATGATTCTTGAACCATTAGTCGATAAACTCAAAACAATTATTACAGAAGCCTCAAAAATTTCCATAACTTTGCAAAAGGCATCCTATGATGCTTCCTTCACATTTGACATGTTTATCAATGAATTACACTTATCAGATGAGGATTATATCAATTCACTAAGGTTAGCAATAGAGAAACCCACTATATTCATCAAAAGGAAACCATCTGAGATATGGAACAATATTTTTGCAAAACAAATGCATGTTCTATGGAAAACAAATGAAGATGCACACTTTATGCTCAATGCATACGTTGCAGAAATGTATTATAGTTCGTACATGACTAAGGTTGACAAGTCAATGACACGTGCATTTAAAAGAATACGTGAAGATCATCAAATAGATAATATTGATGCTACACGGATGATAAGCAAATTAAGGGATGCTTTGTTGAACTTACAACAGATGTCAGCACAACAAGTTTCTCACTTACTTCTATCTCTTCCACTTAATCAAAGTTATCAAAAATGTATGATCATCGACACAAGAGTAGATAATGACCACATATTTGTACTCAAATATGTGAAAGACTTGAACAATGAACCAGATGAGTCAAAAAATGTGATTGCAAAATATTCTATAGATTATTATTTAGTTCGTCCATAAAACATCTCCCACATATGCTTGGCATAATTTGTTTCAGAATATAACAAAAGAAGATATCAAATCAAACCACAATCAAAAGAAAACATAATACATTTCATCAACTACAACAAGCATACTGGCTTGGAGAACCACTGTAGAGAATAACTCTTACTTTTTGTTCCTTTCACAATAAATGAGATTACACTTACACAAAATTTCAATTCTTGGGAATCTGCATATATTCATCACAAAGAAACAATCTTACAAAAAAGTGAAAAATTATGTTATTATGCAAATAGTACATGGGGCAACATTGAAAAAGAAGCTAATGAAATTAATTTGAAAGAATGTGAGAATGATAAAGAAAATGTTAGAGCCACAACATCTACAATGGAGGAACTATATGATATAAATAAATATGTTGAGTCAAATGCATATAACAAACTAGGAAACACACCCTCTAGTGGATTCAAAATAGGGAACCAGCCACAAATAATGGATAACACTAAGTATTACAAACTTAGATAAATGTTGAACAAAGAGCAGCAAACAATTATGAAAGACATCCTAATGAAAAAGAGCAAAAAATTGACAACTCCAATCAATCTATTCTTAACAGGTGGATCTGGTATTGGAAAGACATTTACAATGAAAGCTATTTACCAGGTGCTTCTACGTGTATGCAACAAAGCTATAGACAATGATCCTGACAAACCAAAGGGATTAATCATTGCATATACATGCAAAAAATCATATAATATTGGCGGGGTTACACTGAACTCAGCATTCCATATACCTTTTAACAAATCATAATTTATTCCACTAAACAACGACACATTGGACAAGATGTCAAAGCATTACAACCAGTTACAAGTACTCTTGATAGACAAGATTTCATTGGTAGGATCAATATTTTTGCGGTATATAGACCAACATTTACGTGATATTATGCATAGACCTACCTCCTACTTTGGAAATTTAGATACTATATTCTGCGGTGATCTCTACCAAGCCCAACCTGTACTTGACTCCATTATATTTTATAGTAAACCAAAATAAAAATATTTAATGCCATACAATTTTTGGAAAGACAATGCGAGATGTTATTCATTGAAAGATACAATGTGGCAAAAATATGAAAACTTTATTTCAATTCTAAATAGAGTCTACAAAGGCATGCAAACAATAGATGATATAGAATACCTCAATCAACATTGCATACGACCAATACCATTAGACCCAACCCTTCCGTTCCTTTACTATAGGAGGAGTGACGTAGATGCACATAACAAAAAAATGCTAGGAATCATGCCTGGTGACACTATTACATTGAAATCGATAGATGAATATGAGGAAAAATATAATGCGATAGGTCTTTATAACCATACTGCAACACTTCCTCCTAAAATACAAGTAAAGCCAAATGTGCTTGTATAAATCTATTCGGGAAACTACAATACACAAGATGGCATAGTAAATGGCTTCGATGGAATCTTTAAAACATATACAAAACATGACAAATTTGACATTATATGGATCAAATTCAATGATCAAAATATTTGTCTACAACAAAAAACAAAATATAGGCTATGCTACAATGAGTCTATCGCACAAGATTGGGTACACATACTCCGCATCACTAGGTCAATCCAAAAAATTTCAACTAGCAAAAAAATAACAATTAGAAAACAATTCCCTATACAACTAGCATGTTCATGAATAATCCATCGATCACAAGGACTGACAATGGAAGCTCTTGCCTTTGATCCCACTGGCATAAGACAACATGATATAACATATACAACACTCTCGGACACAATTAAAACAATAGAAAGGATATATTTGATTCAACCTCTAACACCCAATAATTTTAAGGTGAAGCAAAAAATAAATCTAGAAATGGAACGTCTAGAGTCAGATGCATGTTGGAAAATTGATAGTGGGAACACATGTCCACGTGCGATATTACACTTGCTCTTATGCACATTAAATACTTGAAGTTTAAATGCACACACTAGTGACCTACTCAATGAAGATGAAATAATGTCCTCTGACATTTTATGCTTGCAAGAACTGCATACAAATCCTAACAAAAAAATGACATGGACAAAAATTTCAACTACTGCTCGATACATGGAGTACAGGACATTATGACTTTAACAAAAAAGAACATAATAGTTTCCAGAAAAAAGCACCACATTTCAAGAAATGTAGAGGCAATGATCTTGAAAATAATACTCTCTAACAATGCAATTAACATTTGCAATATTTACGCAAGGCCGAATTCTCGCTTACTAGATATAACAATGGCTATAGACAATGTAGCCAGTGATATAGAACCCACTAACATCTTGTATATTTTTGGAGATTTGAACATCAATATGGAAACAACAAAAAAATACAAAACAAATATTACAACTCATATGCAATATCACAAAATTAATTTCCTACTCAACCATTCACACAATACATACAGGTCACTTATTGATCACATTTGGTATAAAATAACAACAAACATTTGTTCCATTTATAGATTAGAAACATACTAGATATACCACTTCTCTACTTTTGTGCGAACACATCTTGCACAAGAAAATAATTGAAGTAGAAGAGGTAGAAGAAAACTAAGAATAAAAAAAGAGAAACAAATCAATTCCTCTATTTAAAATACATGTATAATTCAATAGTCATGTTGACAGTGGCAATGATGACATCCCATAAAAACTTCTCCATAGAACCATTCATTAGAATCTGCTAAGACAATTTTCCATCCAAACTATTTCATTTACAAGGGAAAATGAAGGCAAGAAAAAGACAAGGGAAGGTTACACAAATCAAACAAGATCAAATAACCAAAAGGTATTCTCTTTCTATTTTCATTTATCCTTAATTTACTGACGTTGACAATGAACAAGACAATAATGATCACCTTCTTGCAGGTCCAAAGTCAAAAGTTCTAGCTCCATTTCAATTGAATAACTCAATGCCAGAAAGAGTGGAAAAACATTTGAAGGAGATGTGTTAGTAGTATACAAAGTTAATCTTGACAAAGTCAACAAGACACGTGAAGTGTTACATGTAGACTTGACAGACATAAAAGAAGAAATGACAATCACACTGAATATCAATGGGAGCTTAATGCAACAACATCGAGATAAAATTTTCCTACGAATAGGGATTTTCCATTAGGGTTTTTGACATTTTTCCAAGAACCGAGTACGATCGTGGTGACTACAACTGTATTCTCATCCTCAAAGATACAAGTATAGTAGAAACTATCACCCGAATATGCACTGAATACAATTTCATTCCTAGTACAACAATCAAGCACCTCCTCAATGGCACAAGTGAGTTCCCAATCAGAATAGTAGGAGCGCTGGTGGTTGGAGTGAAAAAATAGGCTCACTAAGTGCACTTGAAATAAAGGACGACCACACTGAAGAAGATAGAGAATAGGTAAATGGTTAAGTAACTGTTAACTATTCATATGCTCATCAAGATCACTAAGACTAACACATGCACATTTCTTCAATAAGTGCAAGAAATTTGACTGTCTTTGTTCTTTAGAGCTTAAAATCCATCCAAACCTAACTCATCACTACATAGCAGTAGAAGAACAACTCCAGAGGAATGAGGCCCTTGGTCCTCTTTTTAGAAACATTGTTAAGAGGATTGACAAAAGGAACACATTCCATATAGGTTTGTCCACATACATCTACAAATTAAATGACAAGAGGACCTTGAAGACTTTTAAATAATTGCCGAAAAAAACATATGAGGTAAGAAACAAACATTGCAGAACTCTTAATATTTTACATCATGAATCATAAAGTACACTGATATGCAAAAAAAATATAGTAGGTTCATGGAATTTTGAAGGTAGAAAATCCATTTTCTAGTCCTTTCAACGCATTTTGTTCATAGTGTCATTTCAAATTTGATGGCTATGGCATTTTGGAAGAGGAATCTGCGCATTGCATCAAGGGTGATCAGTATGTCAACGATGTGCACAAACTCCAGCTCAAAACTATGTTGATTATGGAAAATAAACAACCAATTCATTGCTCTATCGACCACTCAATAATTCCATATTTGATACCAACCCTTAGCAACATCAAGTATGAAGAATACATACAGGAAAAATCCAAAATTGTCTTTGTGCTACGTGACATTGCCATCAAAGGATGCTTCACACTGACTTAGAACAATGCAATTACACATGCCACTTTATTGCACACTGATGGAACAAGACATAAGGTAAACAACACAACTCCCTAGAATGATAACAGATTGAAAAATTATTTAAATAGTATTATTTATTTTGATAAATATTTAGTGACACCATTTTTCCATACAATTGTAGGAAGCTATGCAATGGTGAAAGTCTACAATATCTGCAATAAACAGTTCATCAGACCAAATTGCATCGAAATTTAATGTTTTAGTACAAAATAGGCTTGCAAACTAGCTTAAAAACTTAGTCATATCTACTGTACAATTCTTATGACTATATACAAACCAAGACATTAATATGTTATCTCTGACCATACTTCTCTGTAATGTTATCTCTCAGTCATTGCATTTTGACACAAGTGGACTAACTCTGTCTGTTGCTTTCAATTAAAATTCAACTCTTCTCTTACTTTTAATTTAAAATTCCACCTTATATACATTACTATATTTAAATCATGTTAAATAGCATGTAACTCTTTGAAAACTGGTCTATTAGTCCTACCGGTAAGAAACTTTCGTGCAGTTTGTAGTTTGACGTTTAGCATATTAGCTACGGTGGAAGAATTCCATCATTTTAGTTTATTTCTACTTTTTAGTTTATAGTGTTTTTAACTTTGATGGGAGTGAGATATTTATATCTCTATTTTTTATGTTGAATTCATTTTATTGAGCGTTGTTTGTAGTTGCTCTATTTTTGGATTTCATTATAAAGTGTTCATGATGCTATGTTTTGTATTTAATTTAGAGTGATTAAAATTATTTGGATGGGAAAAGTGGCTCTGCTTAGTGTTGTATGTGTGTTTTCATTTATTTATTTTTGCTATGTAAATCTGTCATCATTATTATCTACGTTTTGTCTTCAAAATCTCCAGGCATTTTCCTCATTTTAGGGAAAGTGTACTAGTGACTACTATGTCTATCTTTGTGTATTCACAAATTCTAAATGGTGCATCGGATTTATATTGTCTTTTTTGCTATTTTTTTATGCAACTTAATTGCTTATAGCTATTATTTTAGTTTCTGGATAGTAATGATGCAGATTGTGGGATCTGTTTCATAGTGTCGTCAAATACACACTTAAATATGTTCAAATAACAATGCACTGCAACCACCTCAAAAATTGGCAATAGTTATGCACAAATATCCCATTGATCACTCAAAAATAGCAAATATGCTTTTGCACAAATGTACAAGCAAGAAACTATTAGTACATGATATATTTATTAATGAGCCTTTAATTATCAAGTTTCTAGTTTCTTTAAAGTTAGAAATTTGGTGGTTGAGTGAAAAAGGAGTGAACAATAATTAGAACATTTAAAATAAAATCAATACTATACTAGTTTATTTTCACTCTTCAAAATCACTCTCATATAAAATATAATAAACGAATAATTTTCTTAGACTATTATTACGCTGATAGGCATCTACAATGATATCAAAAACTTGTATCAATTTATATCTTCCAGCTTTAAACTATAATGGTATAAAAAGCCTATGTATATCTTTCAGCTTTAAATTGACCTCAACTGCTGCTTACTCACTATGTAGGGAGGCATCTATAGTACCATAAAAACCCCAAGCCAATTTATATCCTCCGACTTTGATAAACATGGACCAACAATTTTGTAGGTAGCCTTAACAAAGGTCTGAATACAAGACTTTATTGTCTCAGTGGAAGTCAAGACCACATATGCAATTGTATGGATTTCTCATAAGCAAGCTTTTCTTACACAAATGGCTAAACATTTTTCTGTGTTTCGCAAATATGGGCCTGTTTAAATGAAAATGACATGTTCACCTCCTAATGTCATAATTTTAGATGAATATTCATTATTGGTTGATAAATTGGGGCTACAGTCAAAATTAGTCCCAAATCTGTGAAATATCCCAAAAAGAAAAAACCTACACTGGATCACTAAGCCAGTGGCTATGATATCAAGGATTTCAATGCTTTGAGAACCCTACTGTATTACCAATATACCAAAAAGCTAAGACCACTTGTTAAAAAAAAAGGTAATCAAGGTTAACTGCATAAAGAATATGTCCCAAATCATGAGTTGATAAAGATTATGACAGTCTTTTAAGAGAATGTCTGTTCTTGTAAAAAAACCATGATAAGGGGAGCCACAAAGCACACAAGCATTGCTAAATCATGTTGATACCTATGGCTACCTCCTAAAAGAGAAACTTTATACTAGAAATAATTATAATGTAACAACTGTAAAAAGTACATAAGCATTGTGTTAGCGAATAGATTTGTCTTTCTATGAATACTCTTTTAAGCTTCACCCTATCACCCTTAAAAGACAAACTATCTCTAATAGTTGGGTAAGTATATTTTATGATCACTTCCCTCTGAATTTTGTTACAGGTACAGCTCCCTAATATTGATTCTTAATAAAATTTGATAACAGTTTAACTGGTTAGCTTTTAACCCAAAAGCTTATAAAGGCTGCAATATCATTCTTAGATGATATGCTACTGAACAATTACAAAGGAAATAAAGCTGAATAATAAATGGGAAGAAAAACACAGTTACTTCCCCGATTGCATTTCATGAAAAATAGACAACTTCTCAGCTAAAGACAACAGAGTATAGATAGAATTCAGATATTATGAGTCGACAGACATATACATAACAGAGTAAATAAGATTTCAACACATGACACTTCATTTTCACTTTTCAAATAACACAGATTCGATAAACCTCACTGTAAGATATTTCAAAAATTACTACACAAGCAATTGCATGAAATTTGTTCCTTCAATACCATTCAATTTCTACTATATGTTCCTTTAACCTTCTCAAAAACAAAACTATCACCACAAAATCTACTATCTAGTAGCGGTGAGTTTTTTCCAAACCTTTTAAAAGTTTTAGCAGCCAAATATATAGTATTAGAGCACCGAGAGGTCTCCCAAAAAACATGACCTCTCAGGAAAATAGTTATAAAACCAAACCAGCAAAAAAAGGAGACACATCCTTAAGAGTTTGCATGTTAACCAAGTAAAAACTAATTAACCAATTTTGGTTCATTGTCCACAGCATGATCCTCGCTCCCCATTAGACTCCCTTCTTCTTCGGTAATCGATTGGGCAGGTTTCCATTCTTTATACGCCTAGACCAACTCTTTCGCGAATGGTAGATGCAGGATCTTGGAATTCACTATCCGGGCCATTGAGGCCTCTTTAATCCACTTCAATTTCTTCACCTTTTCTATGAAAATGGGTAGCTGATCCAAACACAGATATAGCATAGATTTGATCCTTGCCATCTAAGTTAAGTCAGAGGCTTTAGGATTAACCTTTTCTCTGATAATCTTTATCGCTGATTCGAAGGCTTCCAAAGCACCTTTCAATTATTGCTCACCGTATACTGATGGATAAGTATAAGTGAAGTTGATGACCTTCAACTCGTTCAAGGTGGCCTTCTGAATTTTCTTAGCTTTGGACTCATATTCTTTGTTTTCTATAATGGTGCCCCTTATTAGAGAGATACGCCCCCTGATGTTCTTCCTAAGGATGAAGAAAATGGATTCCTCAGCGCCTTTTAGGGATTTTTCCATGCAGAATTTGTTGAAACCATACCTCTCTATCTCCATAAACTTTGTCATCACTGATTCCCATTTTTCCTCCTCTCCATCCCAGACTTGTCACTGGGTTTGCAATTCTCCCATTACAGCCTCTGTGTCATGAAGAACTAAGCGTGAATCTTTGATGTATTGTCAGCCACTGTTAAGCACTTGGTGTTGGCAAGTTGACTCCCAGGGAGTAGATGGCTTATTTTGTGTTTTCATTATGGAAACAAAGTCATATGAAGTAAAAATTGACTAAGTGTAGAAGAGAGAACATAACAGTGACTTGCAGTCGATTAGGGCATCAACGCACATGCGTACGATCACCTAAGGATATGTGCGTTCAGACTTAAGCTCTATGGTATGTTATTATGTTTACCCTATACATGCATTGTATGGAATGGCAGTACGGACAAGTTACAGAAAGAACACGTTCACCAACAGTCTAGAATACAGAGTATGAAGCCGACTTCATTGTTTTGATTAGCGTGTAATATTTTGTTATGTAAAGGCTAAGCGCCTATTGTAATAAGTTTGTAAGCATGTATTAAACATTGTTGTAAACACGCTTAAGCCAATTTGTTTGGAAGTGTTGTGTATTATGTTTTTGGGCCGACTAAGGTCGTGTTTATAGTCGTGTCTATTCAGGCATAAAGATATATATGTAATGAAAAGATACATTTGAAGTGTCATCGAATAAGTCATAGAAGATGTATAGTAGAGCAGTATGAAGATATCAGTATGAGATAGAGCACTTAAAGAAGTTAAGAGCATATGCACATAACTGGAACTGATCAGACATCTGTGTCACATACAGTAGTTCATCTTTGGATATAGTGTATATCTATTCTCAAGAGGTTGTAGCCTTCTTTCTCTTTGAGCAGTGAGCTCTTGGACATTGAGTCCTCACCCCTAATAGGGTTTTTTGTAAAAGAATCCTAATAGGGTCAAACCCTTAACCAAGTCATTGTACTCGCATTGTAAAGACTGCTTCTAACAGGGCAAAGGAACTTTAACAGGTTCATTATACTAGTACAATATTTGTGGGTACTAATTCCCATCGAGGTTTTCCTCTAATCAAGGTTTCCCCATAATCATATCAAGTGTTATGTGATCTTGTGTTATGCTTCATTGGATTTATATTTTATTTATGTTTAAGTTGCTGAATTTGAATAAATAGATAAACACATATTCACCCCCCCCCCCCCCTCAGTGTTTCCAACAATTGGTATCAGAGCTTGGTCCTCAGAGAGAAAATTCTAACCACTTGAGGAGATCATGGATTCAGTAGAAGTCAAACATCTAAAAAATAATCTTGAAGCATCCCTTGAAGATCTAGACAGATCTGAGAAAGAAAATGAAGAACTCAAACTAAAATTTGATGGCTCACAAATGTTTATCAAGAAACTAAGGAAATAACTAAAATATTGCTCCACCAATGATTTGAAACTAAATGAAGAGAACAAGTCTCTAAAAGATAAGATAGAAGAATTGAGTGATCAGTTAACTGATAGCTTAACAACTATTGAAGAGAAGAACAAAGAAAACAAACAGTTGGATGAAGAACTCATGCAAGCCAATATGAGAATCTTGGATTTGGAAAATATCAAGAACAAAATTGAATCTGAACTATCAAGAGCAAAAGACAAGAATGATAAACTACACACAAGCTCTGATCTGATTCAATCACAGCTCTATGCATAAAAGATAAAAGGTGACACCACTGATATGGGATACAGTTTAGCTCAAATTGAGATCAACTCATCACAAGAAAGAAAGAAAGCTCTAACTGAATCTTTAGAAGAAAAGAAAACTGAAAATCATGAAGAGACTAAAGCAGAAGATAAGCACAAGGCAATCAACCATACTTGCTATGCCTGTAACAAGCATGGATACTTGACAAGAGATTGTAAGAATGTAAGACCCTTCAATGGTTACTGTTACTCCTGTAATAAATTTGGTCATAGGGCTATTCATTGAAGAAGAAATCAAAGAAATCAGCCATAACTGAACCAAAGGAATCAAACTCAATTCAATCAGAGAAATCAACCTCAAAGAAACTTGTAGAACATTACATGTCAGATATGTAACTACAATGGATACACAGCAAAACAATGCAACATGATGAATAACAACACTAGACCTCCTATCATCTGTCACTCATGTGGAAAAGCTGGACACATCTCAAGGTTTTGCATATCAAGAATAAAAGGACAAGAGAATCCCGAGAAGTCCTTGTTTGAAGAATCAGGAGAAGTCAAGTTTGTGGAAGCCAAAGCTAACTCAGATAAAATATGGGTTGAAGTAAATAAGGACATTGAAGAGAACAAGGTAGCAGATGCATCCTCAGTGGACGCACCTTCTACTTCTGAATAGTTGAGCCTCATGGTCTTAGGGGGAGCTATTCTAGCTCTGAACCCCTATGTGGCTGGTATACTCACCTCTGAGTATGCACCTATGGATTCATGCATGAAATCAAGAATTGAGGTTGTATGCATTCATGCATAGCCTTTACTTCATTCAAAAAAAAGTTTGAAATTCTCTATGTAAACCACTTTATGGCAATGAGCATTAAATGCAATTGATCTTTATATAACTTGGAAAAAGATCTTAAAACCTCACTTTGCATTTGAGATTGAAGCATTCAGAAAGCAGACAGACATCGAGTATCAAAGCACTATAGCTTGGAAGTTTAGTTGGTTTGTGAATGGATTACATTTGGAATGGAACCCTAGCAGTCACGTCATTTCAAAATTGTCATGAAACCCTACTTAACTTAGTTACAACTAAGTATGGCCACTCTTGTTGTATTCGACATTGCTGAGAGGAAGATATTTGTTTTAAGAAGCATCCATTCAAGTCCATACTGGATGATGTTGAAGGAGCATTCTCTAGGACTTCGCTTGGAGTCGTACATGTAGAAGACATCCACACATATGTTTACTGCAAAAAGGAAATAGTTGGAGACAACAAAATTGCATCTCTCATGGGTTCTATGATGAAACTAGATTATACATTCAAGGATGAATATGTGCATCTCATTGATAACCCTATCTTTGAGTATTCCAATGCACACAAGTTTTATGAGCCAGAATGGATGAAGATACTACTGAGCAGGATACATGATGATCTATACTGGATAGGTGAGGTTCCTATCTGCATCACTGCTGATCTAATTCATGAGATGACTGGACTACCCAAGACTGGACCAGTTCTTCCAACTGGTAAAGATGTTAAGAAACAAGTTGAGAAATCATGCTTATCCAGGAGTGATAGGCACGGTATGACAGTTGATCCCATCAAGGAAGATGACATTAAGCTAGTTACCATGATACTAGGTTATAAATTCCAGCACACAAGAAGACTAAATAGTGTATCTACAACCACTATCTTAGCAGCAATAAAAATGGTGAAAGACAATACTCAGTACAACCTATGTGAGATATTGTGCACTCAATTGATTGACAACATCCGAGCTATCAAGCATGACAAGAGAAAGATATTCAGGTTTGGTTCACTGATCATATATCTCTACTTCCACATAGTAGGAAAGGTTGCAAATCTCTACCTAGATAGAAGCAAACCCACTATGTCACAGATTTCACTAAAAGCCACATCAGAGAGTAGTGTTAAGGATTCTATGGATATGGATATCAAGACATTCAAAATCAAGATGCGGAAGAGGTTTAGGATACCTGAGAAAATAGTTGAGAAGTACAAAGACACCATATGCTTCATGGTGGAGACTAATTGTACTTGCATGTAGGTAGTTGAGCCTAGGATGAAATGGATTCACCCTCTTGGTTATGAAGTCGAAGAACATGTTTTGGAAGGTTATGCTCAAGTCCTCTTATTTGTGCCCAAGGATCCCAATGAACCTAGATGGGGAACTTATAGAGAAAAGACAAATCAAGTTGATTCTATCTTATACAATGCTGAGAACAAAAGGAAGGCATCAAGGATTACCTCAAATATCCTAAAAGTTCATGGTGTTACACAATAAGATCTTGACAAAGCTAGAGAAGCTAAGATAGCCAAAGAACTTGAGAAGAATCCCACAGAAGTAAAAATAGAAAAGACTGATGATATGCCTAAGAACAAGAAGAAGAAATCAAATGAAGATACATCTGCACCATCAACCACCATTGATCTAGATGCATCTCCACCACCAGTACCTAGCAATAAGTCTAGAGGAAGGAAGGAAGCACCCTTTAGTCATCCATCCTCAAGAACCACAAGGAGAAAGGTAAAGAACACTCAAGCTCCTCCTAAGGTAGGTTTCAGACCTAGTCATAATGTCTTAAGGAACAGAATTTTCAATGAAGGAAGACTAGAGTCTCTCAAAAATATATATGAAAAATATCAAGAGATAGACAAATCAGAGATTCATTCTATGATCATCTCTCATATGATTAAGTTCAAAAGGAATGTATTAGAAGTTAAGACTGTCATACCAAACAAGGTATGGAATATACTTGATATATTGAAGAGGCAAGAAATTGAAGAGGATATGAGGATAAGAGAAGAAACATTGGATAGTCTTCTCCTAGTGTGCTCGCATGATGAGAAAGTCATTTTGTTAGATTTAGTAAAGCCACACCCAAGAACCAAAACAAGAATTCTTCATATCATGAACAAGGAGTATGATATGGTCGGTGAAGAGACTCATAAGGAATTTGAGAGGGTATTTCTAGATAGACATATGTATCCATCAATGGTGCTGACTGCTAAGGAAACTCCAGTTCCTCCTAAATAGGTTGCAAAACCAGTAATTCTGAATGCACCTAAGACAAGTCCACAGGTTTCAACACCCTCAGTCTCAATAGCCTTTGATACAACAAAAGATTCAGGGGATAATATAATTATTGATGATATCAATATATCTATGAATGCTTCTAATAATGATATGGATAAAGTGGAAAAAGCATTTGTAAACTCAGAAGAGACAGAGAAGGCATGCACAAATGATACATCCTTGCAACAAGATAAAGTTCCTCTATAGATTCAACAAACTTTAAAAAAGAGGAAGAAAATCAAAACAATGAGACACCAGTCATGGAGATCCCAGTTAAAAGTGAATGCATGGACAATAGTTAGAATACCATATTCACACCATCCATTAAACCATCCACCTCATTGTTGTCAAGTTTAACTCCTGACTCAACAAGTCTAGATGCTTGGGGAGAAGAAGACCTGATTAAGATCAGTGTCCTAGCCATGGAAAAGGCCAAAGAGAAACAGGTTATGAGGAATCCTCTCTTCTTGGAATCAGTAAACATTTTGAATGACCTTGTACCTACAGACAAGAAAGTAGAAAAAATACAGTTAGTTGATGATGTAGACAGTATACTAACAAGATTCAAAGCACATTTTACAAGCTTAGTAGACTCAGCTACTAGATTTGTAGAAGATGAGTACAAAAAGGAAAGGTTGAATGAACCAGTAAAGAACTTTTCCTTAGATTTAAAATCATTGAAGATTGGTCAGTCTCTGTTGAAAGAGTTGGCAGCTAAAGGCAGAAAATTAATAGCCAACTGCATGGATAGGGTGAAATTGACCTCTAAACATATCAAGAAGATAGAGGAGGCAGATATCTTGGTTGACAGTGTTAGGAAATCAGTCGAGACATCCACGCAAGACATGAACTTCTACAACAGTATCTACCAAGGTCAGCTTGACAAGATAGAAAAAGTCAAAATGGAGATCAATAAGATAAGAACCCGACAGACTCAATTGAGAAATGCACTTGCACCCTCCTTAGCAGTTATGGATGAGAACATCAAACAGATTGATGCCACTATTGTCACATATGATCAAGGTCCCTACATGGACCTAAGAAAAATGGAGAAGCTCACTTATGCTCTATGCGCCCATCTCCAGACAGATGATGCAATGAAGGCATTCTGGTGGTAGGAGATAAAGAATATTCAAGTTGTATATCCAGATGTATATATGGAGTATGTATATATTAGAATTTTGAAACCTTTGTAATTAATGTCAAAGGGGGAGTAATATACAAGGAATATGTGTAGTATATATTATAAAGTATAATGATATACAGTTTTTGGGTGTTAGTCAATTTTGAGTAACTTGGCCACATTCCTTTGTTGCCATTAATGACAAAGGGGGAGATTGTTGGAAAGTTGACTCCTAGGGACTATATGGATTATTTTGTGTTGTCATTATGGCAAAAAAATCATATGAAGTTTTTGATAATAAACTATGAAGTGAAATTTGACTAAGTGTAGAAGACAGAACAGAATAGTGACTTGCAGTCGATCAGGGCATCAACACACGTGCGTATGATCACCTAAAGATATGCGCATTCAAACTTAAGTTCTATGGTATTTTATTATGCTTACCCTATACATGGATTGTATGGAATGGTAGTATGGACAAGTTACAGAAAGAACAAGTTCACCAGCAGTCCAGAATACAGAGTATGAAGCCAACTTCATTGTTTTGATTAGCATGTAATATTTTGTTATGTAAAGGCTAAGCGCCTATTGTAATAAGTTTGTAAGCATGTATTAAACATTGTTGTAAACACGCTTAAGCCAATTTGTTTGGAAGTGTTGTGTATTATTTTTTTGGGCCGACTAAGGTCGTGTTTATAGTCACGTCTATTCAGGCATAAAGATATATATGTAATGCAAATATACATTTGAAGTGTCATCGAATAAGTCAGAGAAGATGTATAATAGATCAGTATGAAGATATCAATATGAGATAGAGCACTTAAAGAAGTTAAGAGCATATGCGCATAACTGGAACTGATCAGAAATATGTGTCACATTTAGTAGTTCATCTTTGGATATAGTGTATATCTATTCTCAGGAGTTTGTAGCCTTCTTTCTCTTTGAGCAGTGAGCTCTTAGACAGTGAGTCCTCACCCCTAACAATGTTTTTTGTAAAAGAATCCTAACAGGGTCAGACCCTTAACTAGGTCATTGTACTTGCATTATAAAGACTGCTTCTAATAGCGCAAAGGAACTTTAATAGGTTCATTATACTAGTACAATATTTGTGGGTACTAATTCCCACCGGGGTTTTCCTCTAATCAAGGTTTCCCTGTAATCATATCAAGTGTTATGTGATCTTTTTTTATGCTTCATTGGATGTATATTATATTTATGTTTAAGTTACTGAATTTGAATAAATAGATAAACACTAATTCACCCCCCCCCTCTCACTGTTTCCAACACTTGGGACATCCACTCATCAACTGAGTAGACTAGTGTTTGACCCCTCTGAACTTGATTCAGCAAAGTTTTACTTTCCCCCAAGTTTGGATCAAATAACTGTGAAGATTGGATCAGTGGCATGGCATCAAAGTTGTAGAAAGTGTTTATGAACTGAGAGAGTGAGACTATCATCTGCTTCAGTTATTTCTTTTCTTTGTCATCCTGCCATGATGTTATCAACATCTGCTGAGCCGTCTCTTTGAAAAGGTGATTCTTTCCCGCTCTATCCATATTCCCTAATTCAATTGTAGTGACTTCAAAGTCTTCAACTGCAACATCCTATTTCTCCTCCTTCAGTCTATAGGTGACTACATCAGCTGTCCACTTCCCAGTTTTAGTATCAGCAAACATTTGTGTTGTACTCTTAACTTTCTTGGCCTTGGGAGTCTTTTGAGCATATTTGCTGACTATGTCTTGCACTGGAATAGATACTGGAACTAAGCTCCATTTCTTATTCACTAAAGACGTTAGCCATCTTGGTGTATCATTTGTTGATGTTGATCATTCACATGTCTTCACAGGGGTACCCATTAAATCCAAAGTCACATCATCAAGATCGAAGAGATCTTTTCCAATTTGCTCATCTTCCCCAATTTGATAGTTTATATCTCCAAATTTTTCATCCTCTAAATTGATTGTTTCTGCATTTTGTTGAGTCATCTTCCCTCTATGCTATGATCAGGATCTTGATCTGGTAATGCACTGAGGTGAGACCATAGGGGAAATTTTAGCAACAAATTTCTTCTTGGAATCCTTATTCCGCTGCTTACCTGATGAACCTGCATTACCAATCGGTTTATGAGGATTAGAAAAAGAGGAGGAGGAAAATAAAATTGAAGATTTAACTTCAATTGATTTAGGACTAGACTATTTTCTTCTTGTCTGCAACCATTCCTCAGTTAATTTAAGTACATGTTGTGTCCTGTACTTAATTTCATCTTCCTCTTCCCTTGACTAGTCAATATCAAACTCTTCATTCTCAAGGAGCCTTTTGAAACTGGGTTCGACTAAGTTGGAACCATCATCTATCACCCCTTCTATATTGAACTACAATCTCATGGATAGAATTTGAGATATACAGATTCTACTATGACCTCTCTCCATAACTTGGGACTCATTTGCACAATCTTCCTAGAAATCCTCTAGATGGGGAACTGGAAATCTATGAGATCTAAGGCCTAGATTCCCACTAGCAAAGTTCTTTTTATCAAAGTCTATCCTCTCCATGTAATACTTGAAATAAAAATGACTCAGGTCACTCCCAATACTTATTGCATCTTCAATAGTCAAGCATTAAAATTTACCTAGCTGCAATGGGAAAACTTTCTCCCATTCTTCTTTAGGAAGAAAATGTTTAAGTATAGTAGCAAGCTGCCTATAGACTTCTGCAAAGATAAAGCAATCAAAAGCATACCTAGGTAATTTTGCAGGGGAATCTTCAAAACCACCAATTCTAATATAAGGGAACCTAGGAAATTGAATGTAAAAACTCCCAAATCTTGTCACAAATTGTTGAGCTTCAGAACTCATTCTTCTGGCTAAATCCCCAGTCATCTCAAAATAGAGTTTACCCATAAAAGTGTCATGCACCCTGCTGTAGTTCTGAATTACATTATCTTTACGAAGAATGGGGAAATACTCACAAACACACATTCCATCTATCCAAGGCTCATGAATCATCCCATCCCATTTCCTACTACAGGCTAAACAATGTTGGAATTATATTGGAATGATGTACTGAGAGGGGAGGGGTGAATCAGTACCACTAAAACTTTTCTTTGGTTAGCCCATTAACTCTTAATCATCATTTTGTAAATTATCTTATCTAACTGTTCATCTTTATTTATGTATATGCAATCATATCATAAGTTCTTTAATATGTAACCATAAAAGAAACATTCATGAAAATAGATAACACATGACACAAGATATGATATCACAGAAAACTCTTGTTAGGAAGTAAAAATTGCGGTGGGGATTGTTACCCACAAGACTTCACTATCTGCAGATAAGAAGGGGCCAGTTAAGGCTTACAATTGGTTACTTATGATGACCTACCCTGTTAGGAGTATTACAGTGGAGACCTATTAATATCTACTTCATTTGAAGCTTTTGCAACACTGTTAAGTGTGCACTCTGTTAAGAGATTTGTAAAGAACGGTTAAGTCCACCTTCTACAAAAGGATTTTAGATGTGATGCACTTGTTAGAATGCAATTACATAATTCTTTGATCTGATGGTGTATACAATCTCTAATTTTTGATGACAGATCCAATAAATCTTCCTATGTATGAGTAATCATCTTTCCATGATTGAATAATACCTTTTTCTGCTCGTCGGTAGCCTATATGTGTTCTTGACAACGTATATGATCTGTTTCTGAACTTTGCATGAATTCTACCTTCTGCTCCTTAGATGCTCTTCATGGCTATCAACAACAATGAATTCATAACTCAAAATTGATTAGAACATCTATTTATACTAAATTTTAGCTCAATTCTTGATTCACACTTCACAAGTTAACTCTAGATCCAAGGTTTACAACTTGACCTTGATCTTTAGTTAGATATGTTTTAGATCAATTAGGATGCTTTAAAACACTTACATAAAGCTTGCTTGACCCTCAAGTTATGATTTAAAACACATTAAAACTCTATAAATAGAATTACAATGCTTTATCTGACATGTAAAGCTCAGATCCACTATTTGCAGGTTCTCTAACTGATTGTCGGTTCTGACGGTCGGTTTTCTTTTCCGTCGGTGTTCCTTTCTTTGAACTAGTCATCGGGTATGCCTTTTCTGCTCTGTCAGTTTTGTTCTCTAAACTGTATCATTGGGGATGATCTCTATGTTATGTTATTAACCCGTCAGTGATGTCCTATTTACTTCATCGGTGCAACACTTGTCAATGTTCGTCGGTCAATTCCATACTTAGCATTTTCTCATGAACTTTTATTCTGTTAGGTATGCTCGTTGTCCGCCGGTTATGCTTGTAGTCCGTCGGTTATGCTTGTAGTCCACTGGTAATGCTTGTACTAATGATCTGTATCAATGTTTTTCACTAAGTGTACTAATGGAAAAATTAATGTCATCAATCTCCCCCTTTGACATTATTATCAAAAATATGATATGTGCAACATACTGAATGTATTAGTATGTACACCTATGTATACTCCTTCCTTAGTCATTTGAATGACTCCCACTATGTATATGTTGGTAAGTGTAAGTATATATACATATCCTTATGTACTTTTCTTTTCCCCTTTTTGATATATTGTGTATAGCTATCTTTTCATATCTGTTCCTCCTATACATACAATATACATTTTCTTTCTATTCCTCCTTTTTTGATAATAAAGGAAAAGGTACTTATAGCTTGTCAAAAAGGTGGGAGTGTGAGGACTTGATCTCCTCCATCATCTTTTCCCATTTATCCTTTAGCATTTCTAGAGCCATGTGCTTAAGTGATATCCTTACATGTATATCATAGATGTTGTCTACTATAGACATCTCTAGGGTTGCAATAAGGTTTCTTTCTTCAGAAATATGCTGCTATAGAATATTAATATTAGGTAGAATGTGTTCCTGTAGTTCTTTAATCTCACCTCTTAGTTGTGTTTCAGCATCCCATATTTCCTGCCTTAGCCTGTTGGCCTCAATGACCTTGTCATGATGTGCCTTGATACTGTCTGCATTTGAGGTTAGGCTTTGTGCACTTGCTATGACATTAGAATCTATCTCTGCTAACTTGTCACTATTTTCCTTTGTAAAATTTTCAAGCGTGAACATCTTTTGAACTAAGGTAATTGCTTCAGCAATCATTGGCTCTAATTGATCAGTTAGTTCAGAGAGCTTTACCTTGTTCAGTGCCACTTCTTGGCTGATTTTATCAATTAACTTGTATTGATACTTCTTTTCTGCTTGTTCTTCCATAACTTGTTCTGCATCTATATTTTGGTCTGTGATTGCGTCGGTAAGAATAGCTATTTGTTCCTTAACTGTAGCATTTTCTTCAAGTTTTACCTTAGGAACAAGTTGTTGGAGAATGTCTCTTGCCTTGTCAAGTGCCATTGTTTCACTGTGTTCCTATATCATTTTCTTTTAAATGAATTTTCTTTGACATAGTACTCCAAACTCTTGAAGTTTATCACTATCCAAATTGGTAATATCCTAGTTTGGAACTTCTATTAATTCATCCAGTGTAACAACCAAAATGTCTTTCTTCAATGTTTTCTTCTTCTTCTTCTTTGGTTGGGTGGCAGATTGATGTACTACCATTTGTAAAGCTTGAGATTGGGTTGACTTGGTAGGTGAGGGTCGAGACGATGAAGTGTCCTTCTGTATCTGTTGTGAGTCTATTGGCTATTTTGGTGAAGACGTCTCCTCATTTGCCTTAGGTGTATTAACAGATGTATCTTCTTTAAGTTTTATTCCTTCATCCTGCTTGACTCCTTCACTTTTATCTTGTTCTTCCCCCTTTCTTAGTGTATCCTCTATTTTTTTATCAGCTTCTTTGTTTTGTTCTTTTGACACTTCTTGCTGATTGTCGGTTGTATCTTTCATTTATGTATCTGTATCCTTTTGAGTGTTGGATACATCTTTGTTTTCATCAGTACCCATATCCTTGGGTATATCATCATCTTTCTTAGATGATTTATCCTAACTTGATTGAATATCAATAGCATCTATTAATATATTCATATTTGTCGGTGTATTGACTGTTGCAGTGTCAATAGTTGTATCGTGTCTGTCTGTATTGCCCTTTGCAATATTTATGTCTTCATCCTTTTGTACTTCTATTGCAGGGTCTTGTCCTGTAGTGGTATTGACAATGTTGTCTAACCATGATTCATCATTTATGTCATCATCTAAGTTACCTTTTATTTTTAACTCTTCTTTGGTAACTTCTTCTTCCTCTAAACTGATGTGAATTGGACTTGCTTCTTGATTTTCCTCGCTATTTTTAGGCCATTCTTCATCTATAATATCAACCTATTTTTGGCCAGTTATTTGTACTTCTTCACTGTCTAACTCAGCTATTGAGTTATCTCTTTGATTGACAGTTTCCTTCTCATAACTGCTCTCCTCAGCAGGATTGAGTATCTTTCTCCATTTATCATGGGTTTCTTGTTCTAGCTCTATAAGCTTTTCTTCAAGAAACTTATAAGCTCTTATTTTGGGTGAGAAACCTTTTGCATATTTTTCCATGATTTCATTGATTGATTCTCTTTTTGATTCAGGAGGCATAAGAGAAACAAGTACTCTTTCTCTTATCCTCTTCTCCTTATGGAGTGCAAATGTGAACCTAGAAGATATTCTAATTAACAATTCTTGAGGAACATCACGTGTAGTGAATTGTAGTGGGACATAATAGTGTCTGCACATTTTAGCTATAAGTGCATCTTCAATCTTATTCTATTCTACAGAATCCCATCTTAACCATTTCCTAATCTTAGGATGTCCAATAGCTGATGCTTCAGAAATGTACTTACATATTTCATCAATGTTTTAAGTAGTTGATGTTTCCTTTGAAATTTCCTTTGTTTGTTTGATTGCAGTGTCAAGCTCATCCATAGCTAAGTCCTCTAAATCCTCAATTGTCTGAACAAATTTTCTCCTTTTGATAGGTTTCCTAACTAGTTGTTTTGCCTTTGATGTTTCAAGTTTCCTTTTATAGACCTTTCCTTTTACCATGGGAGAAGGAGTTGCATCCTTTGCTATTTGACTCCTTGTTATTGATTTCTTAGGTGGAGGAGGAGGTGGTGAATCAGAATTTTCTTCCTCTGATTCATTTTTCTCTACTGTATCACCAATGGGTAGCTGGTCCTCGGTGAGTTCCTCCTTACCCTCTTGTTTCTCTTCACGTTCCCTTTCTTCTTCTTCTTCAGAAGATATATTCAAGTTCTTTTTCAAATTCTTCACCATTCTTTTTGATTGTTTTACAGCCTTCTTGACAACAAGATTTGTTTTAATCTTTTTTTTGGCCTCTTCATAGGTGCCAAATCTTAGTTGTTTGTTGTCCACTGGTTCATTTAGTAGTGCCTCAATGTACTCATTAGCTAGTCCTACTTTCATTTCATATTCTAACTTTGAAAGCCATGATTTCCTTGGTACTACTGCTTGGATGTATGTGAAATTAGTATCTACCATGAAATGTATGTTCTCTCTATTTTCCTCTATCAGACTTTTAGGAATTCTTGTTCTGGCTTGCAACATTTCCTTAATGGTTTTGAAACACTCATGCATAACATTATCAAAATTTGTTCCTAGTGATTCTATGAATTCACCTATCTGAATGGTTATGGGTCTGCTTGTATCCCATACAACTTTTCCTATGGAAGGAACATATTCCTCAAAGTAAAAGAATATGCACATTATGAGGGAGCCAAACTTACAAGTGTTTGTCCTTGAAGATCTTATTGTGCACATGTTTTCCTCCAGTTGATGTAACATGATCTCTGCAAGATCCATCTTCTTTCCTTGTTTGATGATCTTGTATGCTATTCTCATAGCAGTACTTGATATGTTGTTCATTCTGATTGCTTGGAAGATTTTATATCCAACAACACATGCTCCAAACTTCATCTCTACGTTGGTAATGGTGTTGACCTTTAGTGCTCTCTTATCTGATTTAGCACCAGTCAGTTTTTCCACTTCTGTCAGGGATGGGTGCTTGTGAGCTTGTGGTTTATCGGTTGTAGGATAAATAGTAACCGCGTGAATAAAATCCTTAGTTATTGGTTTTGGCTTATTATTCCATGAAGTCTTGTTGTGAACTCTGCTAAGAACAATCTTTATCCATTCTATTTTGAATACTTTGGGAAAATGTAGTGCATTTGTGAGTCCCTTTACTTCCAAATGTTTGTGCTCTTCTTTGAGCTTTCTAACATCATCACATAATTCCCTGTAGGCATTATCTAGGTCTAGATCTCCTATTTTTTAGATCTTGCAGTGAATATAGGACCTTACGTCCTCTACCAGTAAAACCCTAGGTGGGATTCTGGAGAATGCTCTGGAATCATTAGGTTGTGAAGCAATTTTAGGGTGTATCTTGTATTTGGGTTCAGCACACGAGCCTCTACTGACAAGCATGAAGGATTTCTTCTTATCTTCCTTAATTTTCTCAACTCTAGAAGTTGATGCCATCGTGTTTGCAGAAATTTAGGACTTTTCTCAAATAAAACAATGTGATCGGTGAATGTTATTACTTATGGATTCTCTGTGATTTCCTATGAATGTGAATGCTTTGTGTCAAATTGATTTCTGTTGGGTCACTTTCCAAACTGCTCTGAAATTGCTCTGCTCTGCTTGAAAATCATGGGTGTGAAAATGAGTTTACCCGTCAGGATTTTATAACCTTTTTGTGCCCTAAGTTTTCATAAATGCCTACCAACTAGTTGGTATATAAAGACTGAGTTCATCGGTAGAGACATTCACAACATCTTCGGTGTTTGTGCAAAGCTTCGGGGTAGCTAGCAGCTTTGGTGACTTCATTGATGATTGTCGGTAAAGTTGTGAAGACAGCTTTTGTTGACTCAACATTCACCGATGTCCGTCAGTTTATACTTAGTTTGTGTAATGACCGATACATTCCGGTAAGTAGTGCTAACTTTTCTGTGTGTTTTCACCAATTCAAATTGTGCCCAATAACCAATGGTTTCTTTTCAATAGTTTATCAAATAATAATATATTGCATCTTTATTCATGCTAATATTACAATATGAACTATGTGTAATGGAACCGATGTATAGTGTAACTTGTCATAATGCAGTTCCATACTTACTTGTGCAATCTAGTTGGATGTAGTGATGTCACCAGATCCATTGGATGGGGTGTCACTATTTGCATTGCTTTTTCCAGCACCTTCAGTGTTTGTGGATTTTACCCACATCTTGTTTCTCATTCTCTTGATGTCATCAATGGTATTTCCATTGGGATGTGTACTTGTGTCTGTCAGTCGGTCTTTGCAATATTTTATCACATGTACAACCTTATAAAAATGCAAACATTCCATACCTGGATTGGTCCAACCTCTTGACCTTCTGGTCCACTTTCTCATACAGTTGGCAACAGTATGACCATACCTTCCACATGATGTACAGTTTACCCATGTGTTATAGTCCCAAACATATGAGTTGCCCACTCTTGTTGGTTTGTGGCTATTATCAGTTTCTTTTGGTGTCCATGCCTTGCTGTTCTTTTTCCAGCACTCTTCATGTGTATGCCCATTCATCTTGCAGGTAGGACAGTACTTGTCCATGTAGGTTTTCCTCTTTGGATTTGTCACTTTGGATCTGCATTCATATTTCTTGTGTCCTTTCTTTTGACATTTATAACAATTACCAATGAAAGTAGATTGAGCTTGAGAAATACCTTTCATTTTGCTTCTGCAAATGTTTGAGGTGTGGCCTAGTTTTCCACAGTGATTGCATGACAGCTTCTTGGATCTTGGGGTTGTGAAAGCATTCCTTTGATCTAGTTGATTAGAAGATTCACCATTCTCGTTGTACCCTAATCCTATGTAGTTGTTGACTCTTCTCTGTCCATCAAGAAAATCATCCATCCTTTTGTTTCTATCTTCAGCCTTTTTGATCAATTCATTGTGTTGATTCTAGACTTTGATTTCATGCTTCACTTTTTCATTCTCTTCTCTTAGCTCACAAATGATCTGTATTATTTTAATGAGTTCTGTATTTAATCTGTTTTCTTCTTGACTCATAAGAATAATCTTTTTGGTAACCTCATGGTGATGCTCAGTAAGTCTTTGAATCTCTGATTCTTTCTCTTGTAGCTTCTTTGTTATTTTCCTCCTATCATCAATGGCTAATGTTCTTTCATTTTCAACTTTTCATGCATCATTCATGACATCAATCATTTTCACCATTTGAGTCTCTTGATTGACTTGCAGCATCTTGATTTGATCTGTTAGATGTAGATTGACCTCTTGTAGACTTGTAATTTCTTCTACTGATGCGTCTGAAGCTTTGCTCATTGATGATACTGTTGTATCAAAGTAATCTTGTATTTCCAATTCTTTGTAGTCTTTCTCATTCAGCCTGGTTTCAATATCCTTTCTTTCATCAAGAAGTTTTCTTAAGTTGATTCTCGCCTCTTTATACTACTCATAGTTTATTTGCATCTGTAATTGCTCATTCTCCATAGTCTTGTCTAGTTTGTACTTTTCCATTACTCTGATCTTTTCTCTCAAGTCTTTAAGCTTTTCAAGAGAGAGACTTAGCTCTTATACCAATTGTTGAAATTATATTGGAATGGTGTACTAAGAGGGGAGGGATGAATCAGTACCACTAAAACTTTTCTTTGGTTAGCCCATTAACCCTTAATCATCAATTTGTAAATTATCTTATCTAATTGTTCATCTTTCTTTATGTATATGAAATCATATCATAAGTTCTTTAATATGTAACTATAAAAGAAACATTCATGAAAATAGATAACACATGACACAAGATATGTTATCACAGAAAACTCCTGTTAGGAAGTAAAAACTGCGGTGGGGATTGTTACCCACAAGACTTCACTATCTGCAGATAAGAAGGGGTCGGTTAAGGCTTACAATTGGTCACTTATGATAACCTACCCTGTTAGGAGTATTACAGTGGAGACCTATTAAGATCTACTTCATTTGAAGCTTTTGCAACACTGTTAAGTGTGCACTCTGTTAAGAGATTTGTAAAGAACAGTTAAGTCCACCTTCTACAAAAGGATTTTAGATGTGATGCACTTGTTAGAATGCAACTACATAAGTCTTTGATCTGATGATGTATGAAATCTCTAATTGCTGATGACAGATCCAATAAATCTTCCTATGTATGAGTAATCATCTTTCCATGATTAAATAATACCTTTTTCTGCTTGTCGGTAGCCTCTGTGTGTTCTTGACAACTAATATGATATATTTCTGACCTTTGCATGAATTCTATCTTCTACTCCTTAGATGATCTTCGTGGATATCAACAACAATGAATTCATAACTCACAATTGATTAGAACATCTATTTATACTAAATTTTAGCTCAATTCTTGATTCATGCTTCGCAAGTTAACTCTAGATCCAAGGTTTACAACTTGACCTTGATCTTTAGTTAGATATGTTTTAGATCCATTAGGATGCTTTAAAAAATTTAAATAAAGCTTGCTTGACCCTCAAGTTATGATTTAAAACACATTAAAGCTCTATAAATAGAATTACAATGCTTTATCTGACGTGTAAAGCTCAGATCCACTATTTGCGGGTTCTCTAACTGACTGTCACTTCTGATGGTCAGTTTTCTTTACCGTCGGTGTTCCTTTCTTTGAACTAGTCATTGGATATGCCTTTTCTTCTCTATCAGTTTTGTTCTCTAAACTGTATCGTCGGTGATGATCTCTATGTTATGTTATTGACCCGTCAGTGATGTCCTAATCACTTCGTCGGTGCAACACTTGTCAGTGTTTGTTAGTCAATTCCATACTTAGCATTTTCTCATGACCTTTTATTATGTCGGGTATCCTCGCTGTCTGCCAGTTATGCTTGTAGTCCGTCGGTAATGCTTGTACCGATGAACTTTGTCAATGTTTTTCACTAAGTGTACTAATGGAAAAATTAATGTCATCAAACAGTACATCATATAAGAAGACATGAAAAAGCTACATCCAGTGAGTTTGGAATTGTTAAGTTGTTTTCTCATAGAATCTTCAATTAATTCATCCCAATCTAACTTATGTTTTCCTCCTAAAACAATTTGAATATAATAGAACAACCAATCTGAGAAGAAAATTGCCTTAGGTGACCCTCTGACTCTATGCAACATCACCATGAAATCACTAATATACGGGTGGACATGACTTCTATTGAGATTTTTGGGCAAATGGGGACCTCCCCTCTGAGCGTTTAATAACCAATGCTTGGCTATTGAGGTGTGATTTGCATCTGCATTTGGTTTGAATTTAACAAGGGACTGCGCAGGAGAGAAAGCGGAAAAAGTTCACTCTTGAATTTGGAAGGCCAAAGCAACAATTTCTCTATTTACATCCAACAAGACCTCACCATCTTTCTTGAGAATTGATTCGGTTCACTGGTCATAGTTGAGAATACACTCATGAACTAGCTCAGGACAAACTACTGCAGGAGGGAAAGAGGCAGCTATGCACAACCCACTACTCAAAATTTTGAGAGAAGGAAAATTTTATTCTACAGACTCAGTAAGCCTGTCATCAATTCCTTCTGCATCATATCCTTCTAAATCTATGTCTGTCACAATGGGATTTTCAAATACTAGACTAGAAATGCTTCCAAACAAGTGAAATGTAGACTTCATACTTGTAAAAAGAGACTGATAACTGTCACAGAAACTTTTGCATATTTCAGAGGCTCTTAAATTTAAACACTGTAGGGGTTGCAACCTGACTTACCTTAATCACTGTAGAAATATCTGCAACTGGAGCTCCAAAAACCCTTACCTTCAATCTACCCGCATACAGACAGCGACAGCATTTCAAAAATAATGAATGCTAAGAAGGGGTTTTAAATAAGAAATACCATGGATTTGAAAATTAATTGCCCATCATTAAGGCAATAAAGGCTCAGAGAATCAAGTGACCATTTACACATGCAAATAATTAATGCCACTTGCGCAAACTTTTGTGCCACATGAATTCATCATAAATTTGATAGCTCGGACACACTTAACCGTCGCCAATACTTTTCTGCATTAAAAGCCTTTTTAGGTAGGGCCCACTACTGAGTGATGACGATAATCCTTTTTCTTTTTCCACGTGTTACTTTTCAAAATCATTGAACGCTCTTGAACACAGATGAACTAAGTTCAAGAGTGTTCTTATGTGTTCATCATTGTTCAAGTTTGTTCCTGTTTAATCTCTTTCCTTCATCCTTAAACTGAATATTCCATGCTTAGTCACTGATTCCCAACTTTGATCAATTAAAATTTCGCACACCGCAAACATGAAGCCCCTTTTAGTGATGACTTTATTCACCTGTTGTTCCTTCATAAAAATTATGAACCGGCTTGAACACTCTTGAACACTGATGAACCAAGTTCAAGGTTGTTCAAGTATTTTCAACCCTATTCAAACCTGTTCAAGAAAAGTGTTAGCAAATGATTGTTCTAATTCCATAAACACAGATGGACCACAAGGTCGACACTTTCACTGAGAATTTTGACATGAGGACTTAAGCAGCTTTGAGATTCACAAAAATGATATGGCAACTCTAGAAATAAAAAACAAGGACAAGTACCAGACTTGGACTAACACCGGCTCTGACTGGGGACTGGCTTTTCTCAAAATTTAGAGAACTCAAAAACTCTGGTTTCGCAAACTGCTGCAAAGGGCTCTGAAAAAAACACGAGAAAGGAAAGACACACAACCTAAAAGAAAACTAAGACTAATATATACAACAGAACACAGAAAACCAAACTAGAGCTTCAGCAATTTGAGATCTTGCCCATTATAAGAAAATAGTAAGATTGTTCCATCAGGGTATGCTAGCTTAAAAGTGTTGGTTCCCAGTTCTTCAACAATAACAAAGGGCCCTTTCCAAAGTGATTCAAATTTACCGTGGGCACCTTTCGGAGCTTTCCTTTTATCCCATAGAAAGACCTCATCTCCTTTCATAAAACTTCTGGGTCTCGCCTTCCTGTCAAATATATTTTTCACTCTTGCTTGATGTTTAGTAATCTTATCAACCAAAGCTTCTCTTTCTTCTTCCATTTTATGCAAATACATGATCCTTTTCTCCAAAGAGTCTTTAAATGTCTGGTCCTCAATGGCCATTTGCAATTTAGTTGCTGAAAGTTCTAAAGGAACTAATAATTGTGCACCTATCCCATACACCAATTCAAAGGGTGCCATTTCGATCACTCTCTTGGGAGTAATTCTATCAGCCCAAAGGGCCTCATAAAGTTTCTTGTGCCAATTCTTGCCACTATCATCTACCAACTTCTTCATGATCATTATCAATTTTTTGTTACTTGACTTGGCTTGCCCATTTCCCTAAGGAAAATAATCTGATGAATGAGTCAGGGAGATACTATGATCAAAATAGAAAAGGGACAGCTCATGTGAAGAGAAGTAAGTAGCATTATCAGCTACAATTTTCTGAGGTACTCCAAAACATACTAGAATATTACCTTTTAAGAAATCACAAACCACTTGAGAATTAGCCTTCTTGGTTGGGATGGCCTCGACCCACTTAGTGAAATAGTCAGTCACTGTTAGGATGCCAATATGGCCTGCACTTGACTGAGGATTAACAAGACCAATGAAATCGATTCCCCATTGCTTGAACGGTTCACTTACTACAACTGGTTTCAAAGGCAAGGAAGCTAATTGGGGCCTCCCAGAAAATAGCTGGCATTTTTCACAGTTTCTGATGAATGCATAGGCATCCTTGAACATCCCTGGATAGTAAAAACAATTTCAAAGAATTTTGAATGTTGTCACAGTAGATGAGAAATGACTTCCGCAGGCCTCTTCATGAAAAGTTTTAAGCAACTTTAGCTGTTGACTTTTATCCACACATCTTAGAAAAGTGTCATCAAGGCCTCTCTTGTACAATACACCTTGCCATATTACATATTTCGCAGCCTGAAGTCTCAAAGTCTGCCTTTCCTTAAGCGTTAGTCTTTCTGGACATTCTCCATAAGTTAAGAAATAAGCAATGTCACAGAACCAGGAATCTGTCAAACTGACCAACAACACTTGAGATGTTTCACATTCTGGATTTTTAGGTTGACTTACATTTTGCGCAATAAATTTACAGAGCCCTCTTCCTTTGACAAGTTTGGTGGGATTTATTGTTAAGTCATATTCCTGAGTTTTTCTCACCCATGTTGCTCTCTTGTTCATGGCTATTTCTTGTTGCGTGAGAAGTGCTTTCACTGCTGAATTGGGGACATATACTATGGAATGAGAATGAAGGATATAGATCTGAACTGCTTAATTGATTTCACTACAGCAAAGGCTTGTTTCTCTATGGGGGAGTATTTTATTTCATTCTTTTTTAATGGTGTACTCATGAAAGTGATGGGCGCTTCATTCCCTGAAACATCCTTCTGGGTTAGAATTTCCAACAAAGTGTGATCGAAAGCATAACAGTAAATGATGAAATCTTTTTTGTAGTTAGGGTAAACTAAAGTTGGGGCATTTTCTACAATAGTTTTGATCACACTAAAATCTTTTCTACCTTCTTCTATCCATTTAAAGGTATTCTTTTCACTCATCATTCCCACAATGTGCCTGGTTAATTTAGAAAAATCTGGGACAAAGGCTCTCAAGAAGTTAATCTGGCCAAAGAAAGATTTGACTCCTATTCTGGTTGAAGGTAGACTGATTTGTTGAATCACTTTTACTCTCTCAGGATCGATCCTAATCCCTTCTTTGGACACAATATGGCACAATAGCTTCCCTTCAATCACACCAAAAATAGATTTTTTTGTATTAAGTGATATGCCATGGTCTTTGCACCTCTATGGGAATGCATGACATGAAGTTGAAACATAAATAAATGGTTTGAGTTTGAAGAAGTGAATGGAGATCCAAGATGTGGAGTCTAGTAGGTATAAGAGAGATGTGAGTTGACCTATGATAGGTCTATGGAGTGGGTAGGGTTGAAAAGTGATCATACTGGATGAAGATTAAAGGAGGTGTTATCAAGCAAAGAAGAAATAAGTCATTAAACTACAAAGAAAAGATTAATCACCACTACATCATGCATCATGGAGACTTATTGTAAACACTTCTAACTGGACTAAACAACCACAAAACCTTTAGAATCATTTTGGTCCATCATCAAGTCATCCACTACATGAACCATTATTACAATTTAGAGAAACATG
>MU226960.1:0-16604 GCA_018584345.1 Thuja plicata | reverse complement strand
TTTTGGACAACATTAGCATAGTAAACTTTAATTTTCTTTACTAGTGTCTTGATTGTACTCACAGACATATGTCTACCATTTTTTTAATAACTTTTGAAATACTTAATCAAATTACAAATAAATTACACATTATTGTTCTACACTTGATTCTATACACTTTTAAAAAAAAAAATTCATGTTCAATTATTTTGATGCAATTTATGCCTAGCGCACGAATAGGTACCAAATTTTTAGGATGTGACCACTTTAGAAAATCACAGAAACAAAAATACTCATCAGAAAATTAAAAAAAAATACACAACTTCTAGATCTCACTCTTACCTATCATCCTACCAAAGGGATTTAAAAAATACTGAATATAACTATACCTTTTGTACCGCGCATGGAAACAGCTATGTTATGTTTTTCCAAAAAAATCAGGAACATATTTTCGTACGCGCGAGGTTTGACCCTCTTAATCTTATCGGGTTTTAAAAAAATTAGTGTTCTAGAAACTAGATTCAGAGTAATACAATTTTTATTTTTTACACATCTTATTTTGAGTGCATGACCCTCAAACTCATGTTCCAAGTTCAGGTTTACCCAATTTTTGAAATAATGTGTCCACTTATACCCCCCTTTTTGGTCCACAACTTGGTGCACATACCCATGTGGTAAGTGGTATATATTCTGATAGAAAGAAAGTGGTTGTTTCTTAAGTCAGAACCATGGTAGGAAAATGAACGTCAAAGTAAATAAACACTAGAAATAGAAGTATAAGAGTAACTCACGATGTGCACTTCACAGTCATAGAGATCAATGAAGAAGATGTTGATGATAGTTCTCATGTCAATGCAGAAGAAGATTTGGTTAATGCTTATGCTATCAATGTAGAAGAAGTGAATTTACAACAAGGCAATAGAGGGGAGTTGGCCTCAACTAACCAAGCCCCTCCAGCCCCAATAAGATAGTGGACAATTTATAACATTGATGCTACAATTAGCAACATTGAAAAAAGTGAGATGTTAGTAAGGGATAAAATAAAGAAGTGGAAGATACCTGCTTCCAGCTTGAGGGAGTGGTTGATGGGAACAAAAGTCACTAAGAGGGGGGGCCAAAAATATTTTTAACTACTGAAGAGGAGGAAGAATTTGTGAAGTGGTGCAAGGATATATAAGATATTGGGCATGGCGTACAAGTGCGCTAGTTGTAGACAGTTGTTTCCCAAATTACTACAGGAAGGGTTAACCCATTCACTGATGGCTTTCCAGGGAGATCATGGTGGACAAGTTTCAGACACTACCACCTAGACTTGACAATTAGAACAACAGAGGGAGTGGACACAAACATGGCTATAATGGTTTTTCCTTCAATTGTAGTCTATTTTTCTGACAACTTGGAAACTATGTACAACATCAACCACTATGGCTCCAATAGAATTTGGAACTTCGATGAAACATGTGTGCAAGCTTAAAGGAACTATGGTATGGGAGTAATTGCACAATTGGGAGCCAAAAACATCTAACATATCATTTCAAAAAGTATGGAGTGGATCACTGTCCTTACATGTGTGAGCACAACTGGGTTGAGAATACTTGAGTTTTAATTGTTCAAAGAAAAGAGACACATAAAAAATTACATTGTCAATTGCAAGCCAGGGGCATGCATGTCAATACAAGAACACACATGGATGATGAAGGATTTGTTTCTCAATTGACTGGAAAAATTTGCTATAACTATCCCCAACGGAGTATCTCCCTCTGTATACACCCTGAATTCGTCAATGAAAGTCAAAGTGGTCAAATCAAGTCAAAATCACAGATTAATTAACAAAGCAATTAATTAATTAAATTCAAGCCAAGAGGGATTAATTACATTTGAAAAATCAAATAAACTATGTAATTGATTTAATCAATTAATTATATAGTTCAATTAAATAATCAAATCCAACCCATCTAATTCCCCTACATGGCTAATTTAATTAATTATTTGAATTAATTAATTCCTAAATTCTCTCAAAAACCACTAAGGGATAAAAATCAATTAGCTAATGAGAAGGGAGGATTAGGAGCCCATGGATCACTCCAAGGCTTTTCTATCTTAGCCACTTATTTAGCCTTTGCTATCCTAACCCTTCATTTTGTCATCTTGTCCCCATATTTGAAACACAACTCAACCTATCTCATCTAATCATGGTTAAATCACTCTACCCCCCACCCCTGGGAGAATCTTATAAATAGGAGGTATTTCTCAATGAAAACAACCACTTTACATCCACTTTATTTACATTACCATTATAGTCAAATTTGCATCCATGTTTTGAGTAATTTGAGCTCAATTTAGCATTGCAATAACATAATTAACATTAAATTAGGCATAATTGAAGATCATTTCAACATTTATCAATCTTATTTTAAGGGTTATCACTCTAGGATTGCTCATTACAGCTGAGAGAATTCATTTAGTCTTCTTAGATAGCGAAACATGAGAAGCTTTTAACAATTCCAAGTTTATATGATCAATTAGCTTACATCTTTAGCATTTTAGCTTGAATTTGATGATATAATGTCTCATGAAGGTATTTTTGATACTACAAAGGGCTCTCACATGGGGATCAAGCCTCATACTAATGTTTTTGATTAATTTGAGTGAGTTTTGGTTGCAAATTTAACATTTATAGGTTCAGAGTGACTAGAATGGTGATTTTGCATAGAAGCATAGTTCCTTTGCAACTTATTTCAACACTTCTGCATAGAGTTTTAGGGCTTTTACACTGCTTTCCAGTGCCTTTGCATGATTTTGCAACTCCTATGCATAGTCTTTAAGCGTTATACATCAGGACTTGTCATTTTGCATTTTACCGACTTTTAGCTCTTCTAGAATAAATTTTTGTGCTTCTACAACTTATTTCAGATCCTATACAAGATTTGGCAATGCCTATACATAAATTTTCAGCGCTTATGCATCAGGACTTGTTATTTACATTTTGTTTCAATTCTTGTGCTTAATCTTTCAGCTCCTATTTACAGGCTTTTAGCTCTCCTGTAATAAGTTGTAGTGCTTTTGTAGGTTTTTTTAGCACTTCAGTAAGTTTTTTTAGCACTTCTACAATTTTTTTAACTCTTGTGCAAGTTTGTGTAGCGCTTCTACAAGTTCATTTAGCTCCTATGCAGAATTTTGTAGTGCCTACACATTTTGAACTTAAATTTGAAAATCTTTGAGCTAAAAATTAGTTAAAAATGACATGCAGATAGAAAAACAAAGGAAAGTGAAGAAGCCTACACTCATAATTAATCACAAAGAAAATGAAGCTAAGAGATTGCAAAGGTATGAGAAGAATGTCCATAATGCAATTATTTTGGAAAATTTAAATAAAGATGTCAAAGCTTATGATCATTATTTAAAAGTTGTTAATGCTTACAAATCTAAGTTTGTTTCATTGAATTGGATGTTTTCTCCTTAGTAATTGGAGTGAATTTGCATGTCCTTTTGAGGAAATTCGTGCAATATTTTGGGTTTCTTCACTTTAAATTACCTTGTGTCGAACTAACATTTTTGAAGGGGATGCGTAGGAGCGGGAATGACCATCGAGGTATGTATTGAAAAATAAAACATTCTAAAAAATGTGCACATAAGCTTCGAACAAGGTGAGTCCTAAAACCTTTGATTACAAGTCATTTTCATAAATTGCCACATTTCAATGTTTGAAATCTATTATAAATTTAGAAACCTATTACTGTTTATCAATGACAGTATTAGGCCTATGCTCTCATCTTTTTATGATGATCAAAATGTCAAACATGACAGATTTGACAATAGAAAGAAAGGTTAAGGAATGAACAAACACATAATTCCAAAGCCTCATTGTTTGTGAACAACAGTAAAGGCCTATGATTTCACTTTTCTCAAAGTGATCAAAATGCCAAAGTACACTAATTCCTTAGATTAAAAGGCCTTGAGATGAACAAATCATGTCTATTGTGTTTCAGAGATAAAAGGTAATGTGGATATGCTCTCACTCTTTTAGGATGATCAAACTCCTAAAACTATCTTTTTCTTCAATTCCTCTTTATAAATTGTAAGTGATTTAGAACCATAGAGGGCATATCTCCCAAGTTCTTTATGAAAACTGTGAGAGGGAAGGCCCAAAGAGAGAGAAAAACCCCTTTAACCACGCTTGATCTAGCTCACTATAAAAATGAATGCTTACATCCTTAAAGTGGTGGAAGAAAAAGAACATTGTAATAGCCTTCCTCTAGTAGTCCTAATGGATTGCGCAAAACCTTCCATGCATGTGGTGGGAAGCTCTTGTAATTGAGAGGTAAAAGAAAAGCTCTTTGAATGAATTATTGACTAAATCCTGATTAATTATTAAGTCTACCTATTCAAACCATGTTAAACCTAAATTGACTATAGGTAGATTGCTTGATGTCTTTTCATGTAGAGGACTTGTTAAATTTTTTGAAAATATACACTCTTTTTGTAGTTTAGGGCTTTGAATTCAATTTTTATTGTGCTTGTTGTGTTTGATTATAAATTATCTCAGAAGAAAACATTCATTGAAAAATTCAATTCAAATTAAAATCTTTAAAAACCAAAACATTGTGACAAATTTCACCAGATTGGCACTTGTGCCAAGACTTTCAGCTCCTATAAGCTGTCTTTCAACGCCTACTCAAAGATTTTTAGCGTCAGTGCCTTGTAAAACATCGCCTATGCATTTCAAGGCCCAAACAATGAGCATTTCCAAAACTCCATATCTTAAAAATGTATGTCATTCCAAGGTTTTCTTTGTACATTTGGAGTTAAAGATCCATTATAAAAGAACACTAAATAAAATCTTTAACATATATGATATTGAACAATGTCTATTAAACCAACATCAATGAGTTAGGGCTTTTCCAAATTCAAAGCAACAAATTCTAATAACTCATTAGCAATAACTTCTTCCCACACATATATAACTACACAAATAAAAAGACAAAACATTACAACATACTTTGATCGATTCACTTTTACAAACTTTAAATTTTTACATTTTCCAGTTCAAACTTTAACCTTTGTTCTATTTTCCACACTTACAAAACTAAATTTGAAACACAAATAGTCCAATTTCAATTATTTATTTCAATAGCTCTTACTTTGCAAATGGTACACAAACCAACGACATCACACTTAAGCTCTAGTGAATTCAAAATTACAAAATTGACAATTAACTTATTAATAACTTCTCACTCTTAAATTTATTCATTTTCAAACAATTCAAAAATTCAAGCTATACAATTAACATTTGCAATTTTATGAACTTTACATACTCTAATAAAATAACACAACAATATTTTTTTAAAAAAATTTCAAAAATTTATCATTTCGTTCTCATAGTCACATCACTAAAAATTACCCTTCCCCGTTTCAACATAACTCTTCATTATATTCTTCTAACAATATTTCAAGCATTCTTCTTAATTGCAACTTGTTATACCTACTCAAACTAAACAACTCAATTATGAATAAAGGTACTTTAACTGCTTTCATATTTTATGTTACAATAAACAAAACAACCAATAGATTTTACCTATATCAAATCTAAAATTACAAATTCAACATACAACTTATCACCAAAAACTTTATCCCATACATTGAAACATACACAACATTACAATAAATTTCTATTTAGATTAGCTGAATTTCTTTGAACTTGATTATTTTGTTATGGATGCAACAACTCCATCAGACATCCATCAGACATGTATGCAAATTTCAATGCCCTTTTGGCAATGCATCAAAATGAACATCAAGAACAAGAAAAGGATGACTGACAAGCTGTTTGAATAAGACAATGTCTATCCAAGAGCCAAATTGCACTTGATGTGACATTTTATTTGAATTTATTAATTAAATTTAAAACTACACTACAATTATTTTGTGATTTTCAATTTATTTAAAAAATTCAAATAAAATGTCAAATCAATTGCAATTTTGGCTCGTGCATAGCCATTTCGTTGTCGAACTATGGGACTACAAAGAGAATTGTTGTTCCAAGGTACCGGTTCCTGGAGGTTACCCAAGGGTCAAAGTTGACGTAATAGTCTACTCCGCTGATTGTAGCTATTCAACTTGTGCTAGAGTTGACAAAGATAGTTTCAGTTCGAATCCCAGATCAAAGTTCTAACTTCAAGGTACCCCTTACTCTATGCGGCTAGACTGTGCTATTCCAAATAACACATACTCCTCGGCTAGACTGGTCTATATTTCATACCTGGTGTGCTCCAAACTCGAAACAATTTGCATTTTTAGAGACTAGACTATGTTCTACATGTATTGGGAAAAAATGATTTTTATTCGTTCTAAAAACAATTAAGGAGGAACATGCTTGAATTTCCATTTTTCAAGATGTGACCACTTTGAAAATTAGTAAAAAATCATATATTCATTAAAAATTATCCAAAATATTAGGCTTAAGAAATATGGTGTTAGCTAATCTATTACCATTGTGATTTTTGAAATTATAATAGAATTGTAACATTTTAGGGGGAGCACAACTAATGTTATGTTATATTTTATAAATAAAAGTAGGACCACATTGTGTGGCCTCCTTTTTTAAACCCTTAATCTTCACCATTTAAAAAAAAATAGCAGTTTAGAAAGTAGATTTGAAGCACTACAACCCTTGTTCTTGTTTCTTCTTTAAATTCTGAATGTAGCTAGATATCTTCAATTTATTGTTGAAGTTTAAACTTATATGATTTCTAGACAAAGTGGCATTTTATGACCCCCTTTTGGTCCCCTACCATGGTGCACTTACCCATAACTCTATAAGTAATTAAGGAATGTGGAAATAACATAGTTAATACCTTATCCTCATATAGAAATGTTCCATATGCACGATTAAAAGACCTACAAATTATATTTGGGTCACCTTTATCATCATACTATGTAAATTATGGTGTCTCTAATCCCATATATACTAGATGTACTATAATCTCATTAAGTAATGGTGTAAGAAAAGTATATTAAACTAGCACTTGCACCTAAAGGAGGTTCAAGGGATACACTGATAGAAAATTAAAGATAAAATTTAAACGAAGATTAATATTACATAATTAGTTAGTAATATAATATTGTATAAGTTTAGATACCCATTTTGACTATAAACGTGAATTTTCATTTGTAAAAATAATCGTTCTATCTTATAATTAGGCATAGATGTTATACAATAATTTTTCAATTGTTGTTGATTTTTTAATTAAATTCATGGAAGAATATAAAATCACATACCATTTATATGAATACTATGATAAAATTGATTTTGGTTAAATTATTTTCTTCCCTTCAATTTGAAACTAAGATTAGAACCTAACATCAAATCGAATTTCCATAAGAGTGTTCTATTATCTTTTTAAGTCATAATCTACTTTGTCACTTCTCTTTTAAAATTTTATCATCGATATGCATTGAAACACAATGTTGTTAAATAAGAAACCATAATTTATAATCATTCTATTTCATGTAGAGATTTAGTAATTAAAAATTGAATTATTGAGTAGGTTAAATATTTTATTTTTTTCTATTTTCTACAAGATAAATGTTGCAATTAATTTGTTTTATTGTTTTATTGTTTTTGTTTTGAAGAAGAGGCTATTTTTTATAATGTTGGGAAAGTGTGTAACTAACCATATATACCTAAATATGCTATTACCAATGCAAGATTATTCTTTCTTTTCAATATGATGTATAGATTTTATTTATTTTATAGTAGTCCAAAGATAATGTAGGTTGTATATGAAGGCCTTTTATGGATTTGAATCTAGACAATGCCTTAAATGTGGTGTCTTGTCCTTCATATTTCTCAATGTCTTCAACAAATGTTTTTCATTTCTAAAATATAACTATTAACACTTATTGAAATTATATTTAATATTATGGAAAATAGCATTAATTCAAATTGTGACATTAACACACATCTAATATTCAAACACATTGCTTATTAGTAGTTTACTTGACTTGTCATAAAATTGATGCATGTGCCACATCATGATAAACTACCAACCATAAGGGAACAAATATTTTCATATGTTGAAGTGCAGATTGGTTTCATAATTCACTCCACAAATTTGATCTTAGATTTATGTTGTAAAGGAAATAGACATGAATCCTTAAAAAAAATTCTAGTTCTTCAAAACAAAACATCAAAAGAAAGTTAATTTAACCTAAAAACCTATGAAAGGTTTGTAGTTTCTTGAAAGTATTACATCTTTCCTAGAATCTTTCTATGAATATATATTTCAACAAGGAAAACTCACTCCATGAAAAAATTATTCCTAATGTCTTGGTATGAAAATATCTTTCAACAAGGAGCCCTAGCTTCATGAAAAAATTAATGGTTAAATACAAGGTTTCAAAAATGTTAACCTTGACAACATAACTATTATAACTGCAAGTTTATATCCACAAAGCCATGTAAAAACAACTGTCAATATTAATCATAAATTTCCAGGTATTAGGGCACATACTTTGCAAGAGTTAATTGAATCTATCATATATCAACCATTAATTGACTCAATGTATTCACCACAAAGAAAATATCAAATTAAGTGATCACCAAATATATGACTAATAACTGAAGGATCCAACAAATCTGATTTGAATTATCTATCAACTTTATATAACAAAAACAAAGTAATCATCAAATAAGTAACTAATAACTTAAGGATCACACAAATCTGATTTCGAATTTTCTGTCAACTTTAAATAACAAAAACAAAGTAATAGATGATTCCAAAATTAAAGAGGTCTAGTTTCTATATTTAGATGTTATAATAGATATGGAAATTTGTAGGTCACAAAGTTATCATGTATATTAGAAATGATACCTTTCTTAAATTAATTACTAAATACAATATCTAATATAAATAGAAATTTTATTTATATTTAATATTTTAAACATAACATAATTATATTCTAGCCATAACTCTACAAATTGTTTGATACAATTGTCTTTGAATTTTATTTTCTTTCCCTAACGAAACAATTAACCTATTTTTTTACTCCTGGATTGAAATATCATGAGAATAATTTTCTTTTAAAAAATACATCTTTGCCAGATGAAGCAATAAAAAAATAAATATTAAACAAAACAAACAACCAAGATGCATAACTACGACCTGAAGACCAAATCAAAGTTATTAAAAGAATTAAAATTTTTTTTGAGGGAGCACTTAATCTAAAGCATTTCTCAATAATATTTTTAAAAAGATTTGTTTGTTGTTATAAAATGTATCAATAATCGGAATAGAAAAAATAAAAGAGAATTGTGCTTTATTACAAGCGTTCTCAAATTAACTATTTTGAAGTAAACTGTATGGTGCTAATTACGATTCTCCTTTGTTTAACACAAAAAAAATTAACTATTTCTAAATGGAAAAAAAACCAGAACATGAATGAAAGGTCTTCTATGCTATATAAAATGTCAAATACCTTAATTTGCACGGAAATAGAAAAGTGTAATGAGAATTCCCAGAACTTATTCTCACCAAAATCATATGAAACAAACACAAACAAATTCTAAACAACAATTGATGAATGCACAGTGAAAGAAGGTGAGGGAAATGATGACATATAATTGATTAAATGTTTGATAATGTTAAGTTGAAGATAATGCAAAGCATTAAATTAGTTAATGGTTTGTATTGTCATTGATATCAACTTGATATCATCTGTACGGTCATGTACATAATGCCAAAGACTTCAGAGAATCTATATAACAAAGGTTATGCTTTCAACAATGCATAAATGTCAAGTATTCACTAAGTGACAGATAACACCGACGAAGTGCACACCATCGGTAAAGGCAAAGAAGAAAAGTCATAGTGATACCCGACGAATAGAAGACAGTGTTGTCTGACGAAGGAAAACCACAGGATACCTGATGAGCTGAAAACAGAGTTGCCCGACGAGCTGAAAACAGAGTTACCTGACGAGTAAAAATCTAATGATGTCTGACGGATGGAGATCTCTAAGCTAACTGGAGTCATGCCGACAGAACTGTCACTTGTCACCAACAACTAACTGAAGAATTGACCGATGGAACAAAGAGTTCAGAAAATGACAAAATATCTAGCTGGCAAGAGCTAAAGATAGACTTAACTGGTTGTTTTATTTGTTTTATTTGACTAGAGTTAAGTAGTTGATTTAAAGAAGATTTGTACAGTTGGAAAGAAGATAACTATGAGATAAATCAAGAGTTATTCTTTAAATCAAATTGGCTGGATTGTTTTTCATGCCAAGAATTAGAATCAAGAAAAGGTGAAAATCATGTCTATATAAGAGACAAGCTTAATTCATTTTCACAATGATCACATTCACAGAAAGGGGATTAAGGGAAGTGAATGAAAAGAGGATGTTGAAGAGAAACTGATGAAGAAGAACTTCATACAGTCCTGATCAATCAAGATGAAGGAGAGCTAAAGAATTCTACAGACATCAACGAACAATGAAGCACAACATCACAGAGAAGAAAGTGTGGAGCACAAAGAATTGAATTGATACATTGATCAGAGAGGTAATGTACTTAAGTAGATCTGAAAATCTGTAATTCAAAGTTGCATTAGAAACAGGTCATAGTGTTTCAGTTTAACCATTGAAGCATCAAGTCTCTTGGCAGAGCAAGACTTAACAGTCTTCTATATATATTGAGGTACATCCTAAGGAGTGCCAAAAAGGTTGATTCATGAAAGTAGCATTGGACTTGCCCGATACCTATTGACAGTCTAAGAAGGAGGCTGATTCAAGGATGGTAGCAATAGATGCCCGATACTAAGTGACAACCTCTATGTATAAAATCCTCTAACAAGGTCGCACTTAACAGTGTGTTTGCAACCTTTAACAGGGTTGGCTCCTAACAAGGCTCACTTAGAATAGTGAAAATTTGGGGTACCAGTCCTAGTGGTTTTTTCCTTAACAAGGTTTCCACGTTAAAAATTCATGTGTTATGTGTGTATGATTTATTTCTTTATTGTTTTGTATCTGACATAGTTAACACTGGGTTGATCGGTATACTCTGCATATTTACTGAGTTTCAGTAAATAGTTATACTTCTTATCGGTAAATCAAGGAGAATAAGGACAGACAAGGAAAACCGACAGATAGTTATTCATTATAAGTATTTCATGGCATGCTTCTTGTAGGGACTTAATAATCTGAGATTTATTTGATTGGTGGTTAATGTTTGATGGATAAATTTTTGAGGCCACTGATTCACCCCCCCCACCCCCCCTCTCAGTTATTACTAATAGGAAACTATAATTAATGTCCTAAATAAGCATAGAATACCTGATAACCATACACCTGATAAATACGTTGTCCCAAAGGAACCATAGAAATGGATTTATTTTCTACCATCACTGATAAATTTCAGAACGCATAACAGACCAGGAAAGAAAATTTCACTTTCACAAGTTTTCACTGCACTATGCAAGATATTTAAGATATCTTATACTGACACAGATTACAAAGGACAAGATTTCTCAAATTATGAGAGTAGATGGCCAGTTTTTCTCATACTTTTCTTATTGATTAATGAGCCTATTTCTAGCAAACCCAGTTGTGTGGGATTAAAATAACATACACCCATGAAAATATCCTTCATGGTGTAATCCAATTGTTCTGATGACTACCCAAATATTGATATAATTGAAAAGGAAAAGCAAGTAATATTTATTGCAAGATGGAGTGCATTTATAATTAATAAATTCACACTTTGTAAAACATTTTAGAGATGACAAGCATTTCAAAAACCAAATCTAGATCCCCCAATGTGAATTTTTTTTATGAGAAACATAAATGAGATGTTCAGGAAATAGAAACCTCTACAACTCACATGTGTAATTTGAAAATACATTGTGAATTTTATAATCAAAACATATTTTAGTAGAAATGACCATATTGAAAAGATAATGTATAGAAAAGTGAATTAAATGGATTGAGAACCTACAATGATAAAATGCACTTTTACCAGGAAGGATCAAAATGTTTGGAGGAACATTGCAATCGGAGCCTGGTTCCTCCATCTATAGCCATGGAGTTACAGGTGGATCACAAAAGAAAGGAAGAAATGGCTCACAAAATGTGTTCAATTCTTATGGAAGAGATGACACCAATCCCTCTCTTACCTTCACCAACTATGGCAATAATGCTACCAGCACTTCAAAAAAGTTTGCTTGCTACAGTGGATCCTCAATTGCTAACTTCATCAGTTTCACTTCATACACCATGATTTGAACATTCAAAAGTTACGCCAAAACCAACGCGACCTTCTTTGACTACACCAACACCACAACAAAGACTTCTAATGGCATGGCAGCTGGAAAGTTCTTCAAGGAGAATATGTTGGTGCAAAAAAACTCTCCCCATGCCTAATGTTAATGACTACATGCCCAAAATATCATTTCATCTCGTTTCTTTGGCAGCTATGTTGTCATTTTCTACGTAGATTCTGCTGGAGCTAATGAAAACATTCAACATTCTAGGGAACTTGACAATATCGGTGAAAATGAAATTCGAACCAAAATAATGCAGTAGGTGCACTGCCTCGAGGGTTGTGAGTTGGGAAGAAAAAGAAGGAACAAAAAATAGTTGTTCGAGCATTCTTACGCATTGTTTTTCCACAACTCGAGGTTACTAAGTCTCCTCGCAACTGTAGAGGGGTGTACAAAAGCATAGTTTTGGGAACACTTTAGACCATGTGGTATTTGGATTGTACTCTAGCACAGAAGAAGAGACCCATGCAATGAAACCAAAGACCATCACCGTAAACCAAGAACGAGAAACCATCTTCAGGCGTGAGACAAAAAAAGTGGGCATGAGACACTGCAGGCGTGTGACAAAAAAACTAGACTACTGTACAGAAGACCAATCGGTAATCCATTTTTGGGTGTGAGAAAAAAAATAGATCGTGAGAAAAATTTGATCAGGGTGTACGTGAGCAAGCCAGTAGGGGAAGCCTAACGGCTTAATTAACCATAATCTCACCCAATAGTTCTTGAATTCACTCTATTCTCTACTTTATCTATATTATGAATTAGTGCATCTAGAGTTTAGTATGGAAGGGTAACAAGTGAATAATGGGGGCTAGTATGGTGTATATAGGAACATGTGTGAGAAATTATTAGATGTAAGGCCCATGATGGATTATATACAAGAAGTATGAAAAATGATAGATACTGAAAGGTATCCATGAGAATTGATGGAGCAAAGTGAAGAATGTACATATCATGGGAGGGATTATTTGATGTAGGAATGACACAACAAAGAGTGGTAGTGATAGGTAGGATATCGAAAGCTAAAATACACAAATAATTGTCATATATAATAATATACACACTTGCATCTCAATAGAGATAAGATTACACAGAAGGCTATATAGAGGGTGAAGGATGGAGGAAAGAAATAATATTTGTGGTACTATATAGGAACGAATAATTATAGTGGTAGGGGTAATGATGGAAAATATATCAATTTTCAAAAAAGAAGAGAAGATAGATGAGTTAACCAAATCAAATGAAATTTTAAAATAATAGCTTGCAAGATCTCTAATTCATGAAGGTCAAATTGAAAAATATGCATTATGAATCATATTATCTGCTCAATGAGCGTTAACCAAAGTAGAAAGAATATTTTAAAAAATTATTTTTGGTCATGCATGCATCAATATCATAATATTGAGTATCCTCTAAGTTTTTTCAACATGGGTATCATAATAAATCTTAATATTTTTTGATTGGCAATATGGAAATTTTAGCCTAGGCTAGATTAAGTGAGGCCATAACTGAGGGACCCCATTCCCAACATGAATACATAATGGCCCAAACCCGCAAGTATGATACTTTAGTAGGGGAAACTAAGCCCACAAAATAGTAGCGCAAAGCGAGTGTGAAGCGCAAATATGAAAAAATGTGAATTCACTTGACATGAATGCTAAAGAAACATTAATGTCAAGGTTAAAACTCATGAGCACATTGGCTCAACAAAGACACAAGCTTGCAATAAAAATGGCGCAGTGGGGGTTTGAACCTTGGTGGCCACAACGACACACCACTTAACCATTGCAGTATTGGATGGACCCCAAGATCTCAATAGTATTAGATTTAGTGACTATGTTAGCATTTATGTGAGTGATCCTTAATGGAATATTAGGCATAAGAAAAATATAAGAAGCTAACAATAAAAAGATTAATTTAAAATTTAGAATACATATATCAAAAAATTACATAAAAGATCTTAAAAAACTCTACTATTGTAGTGGCCAATAATGAGAAGGGTAGGAAAATGATAGCATAGAAAGAAGATCAAACCCTGAAAAGAAAATATGTATGAATAAAATAACAAAAAAAGTTACACAAAAACTAATATGATCTTAAAAGATAATATTAGAATTAGAAAATACATATTTTAGATTAAAATAGTAAAGTCATCATATCCTAAATCAAAACTCTTTTCCGATGTCAAAAGTGACGAGTTCACCAAAAATGTAAAGTCAAATAACATTTCCAGAAGATTATTCCAGGTTAATTTCCATTGAAATGTATGCAAGTCAGCTCCCAAATTAACCTAGATTAATATATGATGATCATGGTAGTGGATAATTATAAATTAAAGGAAATCTAGAAAATTAGATGTAAGTATATCAATACTTGGTTCTACAAATAATGTTGTTTAGCTGCTTCTAATACAAATGTTTTGAAATAAAGGTTGGGAATTTAGATCTTCCCTTTATCTTAAGTTTTGCATAGAACTATGTCTCTTTTTAGGCCAAATCTAAGAATTTGGAATCCTTATATAGGAACACATATAGTTTATGACCTATGAATTTTGTTAGTCTTTTTAATTCTTTAATTCTCCACATGGCTTTATTAAGCCTCGTTAGGTACCCTAGTTAGGTGTCACCTATTTGAATTTTTCTAGGAGAGGTGTCTAGTTGGTTGTCGACATTTAGGAGTCTACTAGAGATGTGTTGGTTTCATTTCGTCACATTATCCTAGTCTCTCGGGCATTTTTTCCACCACTTCAATTCTTTCCTCCTTTCATGGTTGGACTTGGTTGCTCATCTCTACCTATTTTTACTAATCTTCTATGCATCAATCTATGTCGACTTTGGAGTTCTATTTTGTATTTGTGCTTTATTTTTACCTCTGATTGATCCAGGAATTCTTCAAAATTGAGTATGTTGTTTGTGACTTTTCTTCATTAATTTAGTAGAATTCTAGCCTCTTATTGGTTGGAAATAATTGGTGACATAACTAATGAGATTTTTTAATTGTTAGGGGACCTATTTCTATAGTTGATCCCTTAAAAGAGACCAACCACAATCCATGCTAAAAAGTAGTCAATAATTACCAATTTTCTAAATGCTCCCAAATAATGATTATGAAGAAACATTATTCCTTTTAAAGTAGGCATTGAATTTTTATTGTGATAAATGTTTCTTGAATGCTTTAGGAAATTTAATGATTCTAGGTTGTTAGTGAAAGTCCAAATGAATATCTTTGAATACTACTCCATAGCTGAAATAATCATGTAGGATATAAACCAATTTTGGCATATAGTAGGAATAGAATGGACAAGAGTTCAACAAACTTGAATTTAAGTTTTTTAAATTTAAGAATAAGATCCATACGAGAACAATCTCGTACTAGTAAGATTGAAATAGGAGAAGAGAATTTAGCAAGATAAGATTAGTAGATGAATATCTAGAAGATGTAGTAAACACGAAGGCCCCGTTTGTTTCGCGGAAGTGGGGAGGAATTGGAATTGCAACTTCCCATTTTCGCCAAATTCACTGTTTGTATGCCTAAGTTGCAATTCAGGATTCGTTGACGAAAATCGGGTTTCAACACTAAAACAGGCAGCATCATCTTCCCACCGAATAGGTGGAATTAGAAATTAAACCCCGAAGATGCATTTTTTTAAACCCCATTTGATGTGTCATCGGGTCTATGGGGATTGTAAAATGGAATAAGCTGCGCGAATGGGGTTTTCCACTATTTCACCATGTTTTACATTTTCACCATGTTTTGCGAGCGAGGTTTCTGGCATTTTCCACTGTTTCACTGCGTTTGTGAGGGTTTGTTTTTTCAGCATGAGGTAAGTCCTGCGCATAGGGTATTTATTTGTTGCATCTGTGCGATTGCTAGCATATTCTGGGTTTATTTCCATCGTTCGTTGCAGATTTGGTATATATGATTGCGTTATTTGGTATATTTATCATTTTGCACTTCTTTAAAAAAACAGCCAGCACAACAATACTTACCAAATAGATTTTAACCATTGATAATCTGATGGAGCCTTTGACCGTACGTCATTTCAAAAGATTTCTTTGTCGCTTCAATGAAGTTCTGGACGTGGTCTCCACAAACAAAAATCATTCTTGTCATTTTCTTTTTGAAAAAATAGAAAAGTTACAGTTAAAAGTCCCTCTAAATTGCTGATGAATAGGATTTCAGACCACAACTTTGAATTGTGGGATCATGTCCGTGAAATGATAGAACTAAAAAAAATAGTGTAACGTGAACGCCATTAAGGCAGTTAATGATGTGATAATTGTTCCTTTGAGGGTGTCATGATATATA
>MU226959.1:1449668-1461854 GCA_018584345.1 Thuja plicata | reverse complement strand
ATCAAAAGTGGTACCTAAACTTAAAATAGTAAGGTTCACTAAAACTTTAATAACTTTTTTGATTTTAGGTTTCTGAAAAAATGAATTATATGTGACCAATCTACATAGAATTCTATTCAAAATAAAAGAACAAATTTCTCAAAAAAGTGAAATTTTCATCAAATTATGGTGGCCGTACACGAGAGGTTTTGAAAATTTACTTTATAGTCAATTAAAAATTAATAAAAAAAAAATATTCAATTAAAAACTAAGAAAAAATATTCTAACCAATCTTTGATGTGTTAGTTACCTTCCCCCAAAAGGATTTAGAAAAATTCATTTATTTACTTCAAAAAAGGGTGGCCGTACACATGCGGGGTATGGTCCTGAAACAGGCATTTTGAAAAAGAGGTTTTTAAACATGCCTACTAAATATATTTTCTACTATGTGGGTATTTAAATAAATTACATATTTGAAAAATAGACTCTGAGCACTACATTTTCTATTAGTGGATTTTTTTGATATTCAATCTCTAAGTGCTTCAAATTTTGACATCAATTGACAGACAACTTGAAAATCAGGGAAAACACTTCCACTTTTTGCCCAAAAAGTGGACTCAACTTCTTGCTGGCACCCAACATGCTTTAGAATGTCATAATAAAAACTTTCGCATCCTACTCGGTTAAGAGATTTATCTATACCAACAATTAAATTGATATAGTAATGAACTGATTCAAATACAAATCTGATTTGTAGATTTTTAGATCTATGCTAAGTACATAATACCTCTGATCAATTTTTTCACTTCAGTTCATCTGATTCTCCATACTATGTTGTGCTCAGTTAATGCTCTTTTCTCTGCCGCTTGGTGATGTCTACAAAAATGATCGGTTCTTTCTTTAACTAGTTTGATCAGTCATGCATAAAATTTGCATGTGTGCATCATAGCATCATTAGATTGATTCACAATGAATCTCTTGCCTCTTATATGTAGACATCATACCTCATTTAATTTACATCCTTTAGACTTTTTGACTTAAACCATCCTCGATAGTTGTGTTAAAAACATGTTTCAATCTTTGTCGTCCGATCTTCCTTGAATTTTCATAACCATTTGATCAACATAAAAAACTTTGCCTTTTACCTTGAAATCATCAATTGCTAGCTTAACATCTTAGTTGGCCCTAGTTTGATTAAATTTCTCGGTCAATACCTTGTTGGGTCGGTGATCCCTATCTCAGTTATTATTGTGCGCGGCATACACTATGTTTTACTCGGTGTTCACTATCTCTTGGTGTATATAAAACTCTTTATTTACCGACCACATAATTTTTTTTTGCTCCAGATCTTCAATCGATAGAAGATGTTTGTTACCATAATGATACTCAAATAGGTTAACATCAATGACAATAGATTAACTGATGATGTTTATCATCACATTTGTAACTTGGTTGAATATCAACAAATGAATCCAAACATAAAATCAGTTGTAGTTCATGATTCAGGAAGCTAGTGGTCTCATTAATAAATAACTTTTTCTTCCATACTTTGTGCATACAAAAAACTATGTTAAAAAACCATTTTCCCTCTAAAATTATTATTTTTTAAAAATTTAAACTTCAATGTTTGACAAGTGGAAAAAAACCTTCCTAAGCTGGTGGAGCGATTTCTAACCCCACCCATTTTTTACCAGCTTAATATGCAACACTTAAAAGTAGGAGCTCCTATCTTTGAGAAAATTCCAAAAAATCCAATAGCAATTTTTTGTTTTGTTTTAAGACCACCCTTTTCCTAAAAAATAGAGCTTAAGATTCCCACTTGAGACCCTTTCCTAAGGTTAATATTGTAGATTTGAATGTTGTACATGACTGTGATTCATAGGGACCTCAAGTTTTCTAAGGTTCTTGCAGATGCGTGATCAAACAAGATAGCTATTAATATTCTTGGTTAGATATATGGTAGTGCAATGCGGTAACATTTGAGACAAAGACTTTCTTTCTCTTCATTCATTTTTTTACTATGTTGTCTATTTTTAAATTTTTTTTATTTAAATAAAATGTCAAGTTTTCATATGTTTTAATTGAGGATAAAATTTATTACCCTTCCCCAATAGATTGAAAATATATCACAACTACACATGGTGGTAAGGTCCAATCATTTCATGGTAGTATCCCACACCAGGTAATCAGGCTTCCAAATCTTCAAATTCTAGATCTCTCTAGCAACCACCTTTCAGGACCTATTCCAAGCAATCTTACAAACTTGCTTGCAATGGTCAATGCACCACAGATTAATCCAAACCATCTAGAAGATTCTAGATATACAAATAAGATTACAATTTCCTTGAAATGTTGGGATGTTGAATTTGTGAAAGTACTTTTCATTCTTAAATGTATTGATCTATCCAACAACAACTTATCAGGGAGCATTCCTATCAAAATGGGATCTCTTCAAGGTTTGATAGCATTGAACCTTTCAAGGAATGATCTCAGTGTTATAATCCCAAAAACATTGGAACATATGGATCAACTAGAGTCTCTAGACCTCTCACTAAATAGGTTGAATGGAAACATTCCTTCAGATCTTCAGTTGCTAAGTTATTTGGAGCTCTTCAATCTATCTTACAACATACTTGATGGGAAAGTACCTCACGGAGGGTAGTTTTTAAATTTTTGGCAATCACCTTATTTAGGCAATACAAAGTTAAGTGGGATTCCATTCACCAATACAACTGTCTGCAGTAACTCCTCTGGCTATGATAACTACACAAGTATTGAGAGAATTGGTGAAGCAAAGGACTCAGATGTTGAAATGATAGGATGGGCAATGGGACTTGGATTGTGTTATGGCTTGGGATTCTCTTTTGTGATTGGAATATTGACTTTCAACAAGAGGGTTGAAAAGAGACCCTTCAATTTGTATAATGGTGTAATTTTAGTCGTTGATTAGTGTATAAGAGGGAATAGATGAAATTACATGTCATTGTATAGAGGGGTTTGTATATATGAATTAAGTTTTCTATTAGTATATGGCCACCACAAATTTATCTGACAAGCTACAAATTGTGGGTGTTCCTGATGATTGAAATATTTCAAAGTCCAATTTATGTAATTCTATATGTTTCCTTGATTTCAACCATTCTAGTGCAAAGTATTCTTTGTTTTTCCCTTTTTAATTGCAAGCAAGAGGTGAGATTTAAGTTGTGTTTGCACTAATGTTTCATTAATTAATGCAATGTATTGTTTAATATTATATGATAAAGGGATAATATTATATATATTTTATTTTGATAAAATAAACTTATTAATTTTAAATGTATAATTATAGTATTTATTTTATAGATATAATATTAATTTTTTTTATTTTAAGATTTGTTAAATTTTTGTTATCATAGCTCATTTGAATCTTTATTGATAAACATTAATAAATAGTTCAATTGAATTTGTCCATTTCAAAATTTAAGCATTTATTTTATGGTTGCTCTTTCTATAACAAAAAAATATTATGATATACTGATTCAACTATTTGCATTTACAATAAATCCATTATTTATCCTTAAAAAATAGTATTCATAAAAAATCATATTATCTATTCTAAAAATTCATTTTCAATAACCACAATAAAACATCTCAAATACTATGCTTCTTTATCATACACATGACTAGATTTTTATATAATATTTAAGAAATTATATCTTAAATTATACTCTTATATGAATGTATTCAAAATTTGTTTTATTTCCTATTATGGATAACATGGTCTTTCATGTTACTTATAATCTCTATATAATGATCTCTACAACTATAATTTACATGATATAATATATCAAAATTTAAAAAAAATATTATATGCAAGATCATAAAATCTAACTATAATGATTGTAATTATTGGGAAAATTTAGAAAAAATGTTAAGGCACATAATATTGATCATAAAGGCTTACCACATAATTATACAAGGTCTCCCGAGTTTTATAGCCCTCCCCATCGAAGATGGGTGGAGAGGCCTTCATCATTCAAAGCTCTTAAAAATCTGAATAATCATGAGTTTAACGCTGTAATGAATCATAACGACTTTCAAAAAGCAACATTTATGCCTCCTCATAGGCGTAATAGCCATCAGAAGATAGGTAAGGCAAATTACAGTATGCACTATGATACACTCAATTTTGATAATGATGATATTTTTCAGTATCAGAAGCACCTTGCAGAAACAGGTTTAATATGCTTATGGAAAGGCACGGGTGTCTCTATTAATGATTTAATAGAAGGATTAATAGCACAACTTCCTGGGGAGGTAAGTATATCTCTTCTCTTGGATAATTTTATTTATATTGATTGCAATAATAATGATGTAAAAAACAACATCATGAAAAAGAATGGTGTTAAATTTAGGAATATTCCTTTCTCTCTGTTTGATTGGGTACCTCTGTTTAATCCAATGTATTTAAAGGATTTCAAAGTTGAGAAAGCTATTTCTCTTAAAAATCTACCTTTGGAACTAGCTAGGAAGGAAATTATCTGCAATATAGGCAATAAAATTGGTAGATTCATTAGAATTGTTGAATCCACACTTAAACATGTGAATAAAACAATCATTGTTGAAATGAATTATCATCAAAAGTACATTTCCCCTATTCAATTAAGTTTTAATTATAATTCTGTCATAATCAAACCAATTATCTTAGAAGATTATATTGAAATGGACATAGCTCCTCATAAATCACAGGTAAACACAAATCTGCTAAATCAACTTAATAAAGATTTGGAGCTTCATTTCTGTAATGATAAAGGAGGATTCACCATTACTCCCTCTAAAGCCCAAAGATTAGATAGGCCCTCTCCCCCACCTTTGCCTATGAATAATGTTGTATACCGGAATAATACTGAAAACACTCACTCCCGAGAAGATGAGGTAAATACTCCTTCTCTTAAGGTCATGGAAACTGAAATGGAAATGCCCCATAAAAATAATTCTGATATTCCTAGTGTGACAAGAAATTTTGGAACCAGATCCCATGGAAGAGAAGCAAATGAAAATGTCCCTACCCCCCCTCTGTCACCTAGCTCCACTAAAAACTCCCCCCAGTTGGATATAAATAGAATAACAGAGAATCAGCCACAAAAAGAACAGAAATCAAAATCAATTACCTGTGAACAAGAAGTTAAAATAATCACTGATTACTTAGCTAACACAATGCCTGATGAATTGATGAACCTTTTCATTGACAAAATATGTGATAAAGAAGAATTGTTACTACAAAATAAATTACTGATAGAAAAGATTATTGAGCTCCAAAAGGAGGAAACTCATGAAAAATCTCCAATAAAACATCAGATAGAAAAAGAAAGTATACCATTCTCTATTCCTTTGGAAATGGAAATCCTGATTAAGGAACTTCCGAAAGAAACAAAGAATTTACTAGAAATTTTTGGGGAGGATATTATAGACCAAAAAGATTGTCCTATTCTTATGGAGGAAGTTCAGAAAGACCCAGATCAAGAGGTTATGGATACTACCCAGAATATTCTCATGGATATCCTTGATGCCAGCAAAGAGGCTATTGCTAGTCTATTTGGGATAACCAATGAGGATAAACAGCTTGGAATTGCTATTAATAGGGGTGGTTTAAGCACCCCCAACATTAATACAATAAAAAAAAAGAGGGGAAGGAAGTCCTCCATTGAATTAAGAAACCTAGCTGGAGAAACTAGTAACCAGCAAAAAATTGCTGACATTCTGCAATCTGGGAAGGGGAAGTGCCTTCCCTAGAATCAATGAAAGTTAATACTTGGAATGTTAGGGGCTTGAATGCCCCTAAAAAACAAAGACTAGTTAAAAGATACTTAAAAAACTTTGAATTAGAAATAATACTGCTTCAGGAAACTAAGTTAAGTAATGAAGATAGCATTAAGCTTAGCAATAAACTAGGAATATGGAAATCTGAATTTGTGTTATCCAAGGGTGCCTCTAGTGGCCTAGCTATATTATGGGATCCTAGGAAAGTCCTAGTCACTGGTACACTCAAGAACAATAACTGGATGGCAGCAGAAGTTAGTAGCCTTAAATCTAATTTAAAATTTATGTTGATCAACATTTATGGGCCTATCCCAAATGAGGAAAAAAGGAAGGTCTGGCAGGACATTCAAACATTTCTCCAATGAAACAGATCTATTACTCATATCTTAGATGGTGATTTTAATGCTATCTTAGACACCAAAGAAAAATTTGGAGGATCTCAATTTATCTCACAATCTCAGAAAGATTTCAACCTTTGGGTGACAGATAACCATTTAATTAGTATTAACACTAATAATGGAATTTACACCTAGAATAACAGAAGATCTGGCTTTAACGACATAGAAAAAAAGTTGGATAGATTTTTGATCAGTGGTAATTTTGTTCCCTTGAATCAACTAGTTAGTGTGGAAATTCTCCCAGAAGCCGGCTCGGATCACTTCCCAGTCAGACTCACAATTACAGAAAGTTGTAAACCTTATAGAAACCCCTTCAAATTTGAGTTTATGTGGTTTCAAAACCCAAAATTTATTAATCTCTTAGAACAGTGGTGGAGCCAAATCTCAATTAAAGGATCCAAAATGTATAGTCTAGTGGAAAAATTAAAAATTATTAAGAATAAAGCACTGGAGTGGAATAAGAATAAATTTAATAATATTTTTACTGAAAAAACTAACATTGAACAATAATTAGAAGATCTTAATAACGAAGTAATAGACAAAGGCATGAATGAATGTAGTTATTTAAAAGAAAAAGAACTTATGTCCAAATATAATGCGATCCTTCTTAAAGAAGAAATCTTCTGGAAACAAAAATCAAGGGAAACTTGGTTGAAGGAAGGGGACTCCAATATGAAGTTTTTTCATAAGTCAACAAATTTTAAAAGAAGTATCAATAGAATTTCAAAAATCAAAAATAGTGAAGGTCACCTTGTCGAAGACCCAAAACAAATATCATCGGCACTAGTGCAATTTTATCAAACCCTCCTCAATAATAATGATGCGATCAACCTAGAAGCTCAAAATGAAATGTTAAAGGCAATCCCCAAACTGATATCAGAAACAAATAATAAAAAGATTAACAGAAAATTAACTTTAGAAGAAGTCAAGACGGCGGTTTTCCAAATGCATCTAGAGAAAGCACTTGGACCAGATAGATTCCAGGCTGGTTTTTTCCAAAAATGCTAGCACTTTGTGGGTAATGAAGTCTCACAAGCTGTGGAAGAAACCAGAAATTCAGGCTCTTTATTATCTGAAATTAATAACACCTTCTTTCCTCTAATACCTAAGAAAAATGAAAGCACGAAACCAGGGGATTTTAGGCCCATTTCTCTGTGCAACACTATCTATAAATTTTTATCTAAATGCTTGGCAAATAGACTCAAAACACTTCTCCCCATTATCATCTCTGAAGAACAGACAGGCTTCGTATCCAATCATTCTATTTTAGATGGTATAATTATAGCCCAAGAATTAGTTCATACTGCCCAAACTACCAAGACTCCTAGCATGCTTATTAAAATTGATATACATAAAGCTTATGATAAAGTAGACTAGACATTTCTCTGCAAGTGCCTAGAGGCTTTTGGCTTCTCAAAACAATGGATGAACCTTATCTACAATTGTATCTCCACTCCCAAAATTTCAATTCTGATTAATGGCACACTAGAAGGCTTTTCTAATATATCTAGGGGAATCAGACAAGGAGACCCGTTGTCTCCTTTCCTGTATGTGATTATGGCTGAAGCCCTAGGTAGAAATATTAGTAAGAGACAATTGGAAGGTAGTATTATAGGTTTAAAGGCATTGGATAATGTCCCAAATATTACTCATCAACAATTTGCTAATGACACTATTCTCCGAGGTTCAGCTTTGGTATCCGAAGCCAAGACTTTTAAAGATACCCTTGATCTTTATATGAAAGCGTCAGGGAAATAGGTAAATCCAAATAAGTCAGAAATCTTTTTCCTTAACACCACCCCAATAGTGGAGAAGGAAATTTGTAAATTGTTTGGTTATAATCCTGGAAAGTTTCCCTGTAAGTATCTAGGAATCAAATTAGACAAAGATCTCCTATCCTTCAAACTTTGGCAACAAGTGCTCATTAGAATCCAAAATAAAAGGAGCACTTGGAAAGGAAAGTGGCTTACAAAAGCTGGCAGAACCACCATGATTAGATCAGTATTATCAGCCATCCCCACTTATCAAGTGTATGTTCTTCCCCTTCTGGTTAACATTAAGAATAGCTTAGATAAAGTATTTAGAGATTTCTACTGGCAAGGCTCATCAGAAGAGAAAAAACCAGCCTTAATTAAATGGGAAACCCTCTGCAAACCAATCTCTAAAGGGGGTTTGGGTATTAAAAAACTTCTATGGAAAAACAAAGCCTTGGGTGCTAAGCTGATTTGAAGATTATATAAAGAGTTGAACAGTAAATGGGCCTCGATTTTACTAAATAAGTATATACTAGACGCAGATCCTATTAACATATTCAGAGCCCAATCACACGTTAAAGGGTCTAGGATGTGGAACTTCATTAAGGAATCCAGAGGGATCATAAGAAAATTACTCACTTGGGATGTAGGTAATGGGGAGAAAGTATTATCCTGGGATGATTCCTGGGTAGGTCTACCCCTCCTTATTTCATTAGGCTTTTCTCATAACTTCATAGAAGAATGTAAAAACATGATTGGACTGTATCTATCATACTATTTAAGCTGAGAAATGTATCTTCCTTCAAAAATTATAGCTTCCGACACCTTATCGAGTATAGAAAGCCAAAAAATTTTGACTATTATTAAGGATAGAGAAATGTTTCTTAAGAACAGACCTGACAAGATGATATGGGCTGGGTTGAACAATGGAGAATATTCAGTAAAAGAAGGCTATAAGACTATACTAGCTGAGCAGAAGATGGATAATTTAGATATGCCCCTGAACCTCTATTGGAACAGAACATGTCTTCCCAAGGCTGGGATGTTTCTTTGGGCAGCCATGCAAAGGAAAATCCTTACCGCTGATAGAATTACTAAGCTGGGCTTCGAAGGGCCCTCCAGATGCCCTCTCTGTGAGAAGCATACAGAGGATGTTGATCACCTTCTTCTTAATTGTACGTTCACACAACATTGCTGGAATTGGTTATTGTAGTGTCTTGGTTGGAAATCTACCTTTCATGTGGATCTCCTGAGTACACTAAAAACCTGGCCAGCATTATACAAAGATAACCTTTACAGAGATATATGGATTGCAGCTCCATCCATTTTAGTATGGGAAGTTTGGAAAGAACGTAACAAAAGGATCTTTATTGGAAAAAAATTAGAATGGAGGTCTATCATCAATAAAATAGAAATCTCAGTCATAGAGATCATCAATAGTTCCCTGAGAGACCAAGTCTGCTATGAGGAGTCATTCAAAAGCTGGGATAACAAAATTAGGTTGAAGTGGCCTAATCTTAGGGTGCCACCTCTTTATGGGAAATGAGGGAATAAAACTAAATCAGATCATTCTAAATGTAAATGGAACCCTCCAAATGTGGGATGGTACAAACTAAATTTTGACGGGGCATCAAGGGGAAACCCAGGAACTATAGGTATTGGTGGAATTATTAGAAACTGGAAAGGAGAAGTTATAGCTAGTTTCTCCCATCCTATCACTCCCACCACTAATAATATGGTGGAGTGCAAAGCGGCATTGACAGGCCTAAATCTTTGTAGGGATCTTAATATCACCAAACTTATTATTGAAGGTGACTCATAGGTTATAATCAATGCTATCTGATCTAAGAAGACACCTAACTAGACACTAAATGCAAAAATAGAGGAAATAAATTCAATTCTGGAAAGTATCCCCAATTATGAAATCAAACACACCTATAGAGAAGGCAATTCTAAGGCTGATAAACTAGCAAATCTAGGTGCTGATGGCTTGATATCACTGAATAAATTTTTACCTCACCTTCGGGATATCCCTAGTCAAGTTATGCCTTAATAGATGATAATAATATAAGTGGTTCATTTACTAACAACATACAATCACATAGAACCATGAGCTTAGAGTTAGTTACTCGATACAAGCTCCCCAACATATTCATCCACCTGTGGAATTTTAAGGATACAGGTAATTTGACATACCCCATAACCCGAGATCTTTCCCCCCATCAACTGTAGCTCGGATACACACCTTGATCCAGAGTTACTTAACTCATTTTATATGGGGAAACAATCATTTAGCTGATGGGCTAAGCTAAATTAGGGATCAACGGTGTTTCCATACGAGGCTTGGGGTCAAATTACAATACAAAGCCTTTGGCTTGAAAAGGGATATTAATACTAATGTAGATAATTTCATCCTAATCGTCTCCCCTCCCCCCTCAAGCTACTCATTATACTCTGTTCCCCAAACATCATTTCTCCCCACTCATTGGTTTATAGCCCAGCTCACCTAATTATTACCTGTCACATGACCCTTATCAAGCCTTTTCACAGTTTTCTTCTGAAGGAAGACACCTCGACGGTTCTAAAAATGCTGAGTGGGCTCGATAAGATTAGTAGACTATGAACCATAATCATCACTAAGTATGGAAAAAAGAGGAAACGTGACCTTTGATATTAAAAGATAGTACCAGAAGAGTGTAGAGAGATATATTCCTATGCTTGTATTTTAGCACAGTAATAGTTAAAGCTAGGCTAAGAATAATCGATGGGTATTAGAAATTTTGAGTAAACAAACTTGGTTCCAGCTTTCTTCATAACACTCATCCTTATCATCATTAGACCCAGCTAGGATAGCCAATATAGGGACTGGCATGCCCTATATAGCTAACTAAGCCTCCCAATCTTTTTATCAGCTCCCCTTCTTCACTTGTCTTGTGCCTCTGAAATGGAAACCAAACTATCTACCTTCACCAAGGGTAACTCCAGAGCTATGGCATTCAGGGGAGTAATCACACCTGAAAGATGGAATCAAATGTTGGTTTCAATCTCGAAATCCTCTCGTAGGGCTTTAGAGAAGGCCTTGGGTGAGCAAGTCTTTGATTATGAATACACATATAGAACTAATGGGAATGTGATTGGACTTTTCATTGCCATCTCCTTTCTAGCAGGTAAGGAAAAAGAAGAGATAATTTAGGTGTCAAAGCTCATTTTTAACAAGAATCATCTGATGGGTTTAAAAAGAATGGTTCACTGCATTGATGAGAACCTCACCACTCCCCACCCAGAAACCACAATGAAAACTGCCCTCCCAAATCTAGCTCAAATTCCATCAGAGCAGAGAATGCCACTTGTCATCTTCAAGGAGGAAGCAAGTTTGGAAACCCACTGGCCGGGTATGTTAAGAAATCTTGATTTTCTATACAATGAAGTTCTACAAATCAAGCAGGACACTATGTCCTAGCTGGATTATTGGCGAAAGGAAGGATTTGACTTACCTTTGTTCCTCAATGAATTCAAGGAAGATAATATTCAAATAATTGCTCCTGAAGTCAAAAGATGCACTAGGCATGCCAATTCTATGGGCAATGGAGAGGAGTACCTAGTGATTATGAGAAAGGAGATTCATGCTTGGCTATGCATAAAGGTGGTCATCAACCCACAGTAGTATAACTTTCTCTAGAGATCATGTAACTATGCACAGTTATTAGTATAGATCATAACACCTTCTTTATCAGCTACTATTTCAAATTGTACATGATGGTTCTACTTGTAAGATTTTTAGCTATGTAGAGTACAACTAGAAGTCAGTACTATGTGGCTTATGTAGATTCAATCTCTATCCTATGTATTTCATTCAGTATCTGTACATACAAATAGCCTATATGTACAGTCTACTCTGAGTATATATTTTGAGATACCTTGGCAAAGTTTGTATCGATTGTTAACAATTAAGCTGGTATTATAAAGAAATGTACAACTTCACTTTGATGTTAATATAATATTTGCTATTCAGGATAGTGGCTGCATCTAAATTAAAATCTAAAAGATGTTACAATAGCTTCTTCAGCACCAGTAATGTACAATATATGGTTTTTTGGCTTCTATATGCTTATGAGTAAAGTAAACAGGATTATCTCCTTAAACAATTAAATACAAGGCTTTATCCATTCAAAAGTAGAATTGCTATATAGAACTTGGCATAACTATATATATATATATATATATATATATATATATATATATATATATATTCAGCT
>MU226959.1:1377732-1409658 GCA_018584345.1 Thuja plicata | reverse complement strand
GCTGAAATGATAGGGTGGGGAGTCGGACTTGGGTTGAGTTATGGTTTGGGATTCTCTATTGTGATTGGAATATTGACTTTCAACAAGAGGGTGAGAAAGAGAGCCTTCAATTTGTATGATGTTGTAACTTTAGCTGTTGATAGGTGTATATGTGAAGGGAATAGATGAAAGTAGATAGCATTGTAAGAGTGTTTTGTTAGCATATGGACTACATTTTCTATTAGTATATGTCTACTATCAAAATATACTACCAAATTTGCAAGCATAAGTTGAGTAAGAAATTGTTCGTGCTTCTCATGACTTAAACAATTGAAAGTTCAATTTATAAAATTTATTTTCTTTGATTTTTACTATTTTAGTACAAAGTGTTTTTTCCCTTTCCGAATTATAAGCAAGAAATGAACTTGAAGCTGTTTATATGCTATTGTTTTATTAATTAATGTTTAAAATGTATAAATAAGTAATAAATATATATATTTTATAATTTTTAAAAATATTATTATGTACTAAAATGTCTAATATTATTATTTATTGATTTCTATTGAATTCGCACAAAATTTGAATACACAATATTAATGACATCGTAATTTTCTTTATATAAAAATTAAATTAAAATCTTTTTTTGGTTAATTTTTTTTTACAACCTAAGGAGGTTGAATAGGTCTTATTTATTCTCCATTTAGTAGCAATGCAATTAATGGCATGATTCCTGAATATCAAGCAGTGATGCTTGACCCTTGTACATCACAAGCTGAATATAGATTTCAAACAAATGTATGGGTAAAAGAATCTTGGCTTAAGTTGTTCATAATTAAATTTAATATAAATATTAAATCTTAACTGAAAAATGTGATTTGAATTCAATGTATCATATAGATATTCTCTAGCCTTTATGTGTGTTTTAGTATTTCTGTAATAAAACATTATATGTTAATATTTTTTATTTTCATATATTGCTTCATTCTTGACAAAAAGGTACATTTTTGGGTCTTGAATTTATTTGTAATATGTTAATCCTTTTGGTTAGGATATTACTGACAAAATACTTACACAATGTACATAAACAAATTATAAAAAAAAAATATGAATATAGAAAATATGAATATCTTTTTAGTTTTCCATCGAACTACAAATAGTTGAATGACAAATACTTGTCTTGTTTGCTCCTATTGACTCCTGCCTTGTTTTGGCTCTTGTTTTCCTTTCTATGGTGTGTTTATTTTCCAGCTTCCTGGTGTATTCAACAACTTTTACGGATTTTTGTTTTATTTGTATGGGAGTCAACACCTTTTGTGTGGGAGAGAACGGGAATTTTGAGGAGACCACAATTGAAAGCCTCCTACAACTAAAAACATCTCAAGCATAGTCTCTGACACTAGAGATGTGTCTCTGTCTTCAAGATGTGTCCCTAGGTGTCAAAGATGGATCTCCCTACAACTATGCTCTCTGACCTATATTCTAGGTTTTATCTGCACAAGGACACTTCAAACCCCCTCTAGATAACTAGCAATAATTATATCTAAAATACGTTCTCAATGGACATGTTACATAGATGTGTCATTGACCAGATATTAAATGCAAGATAAAATTAATTGAAGTTTTTCTAAGGAAAGCTTGTGCACAATTTTTTTTTAAAAAAAAGGTAAAATGTGAGTAATGTGGGTTTATAAAGTTTTACAAGGTTACTGGAGAGATGACATAAGGGTGTTTCAAAGATGATTAGGTTGGGTTTTATGGAAGGGATCTTCCTAAAGAATAGAACTAGAGTTGATTGCTATTCTTTAGAAATATTTTCAAATTAATGGTCGCATGAATAATGTATTCCAATGTACACACCCTTCATGCGAGCCAATGTACAGTGGTGGCAGATAACCAAGCTCATTAGTTGGCCACCAGACTGAACTGATGTCTCCCACCTTGTGAGTATTAGTACATGGGTGGTTGCATTGAAACCTGGAACAAATTTATAGTTGTAAGTGCAGAGCCATATGATTAGATCATCGCAGGGGTACAATATGCAGTGCCCACACAGGATTACCCCCACGTCACCACATCTCAACATATGAATGCCTTAATTTGGACACGAATGCCCCCCGAATAATTCCCATAAGGAAGACCAGTATGTCATGTCCATAAGGCAATAGAGCTGTGTGTTTTTTATGGGCACCAGGTACAGATTTTATCGGTGCCAATAGATTTTGATATAATTTTTGAGTAGTCTCGAGCCATGCCAATTCATATACGCATGGGACATTCATTTTGGGGGATTCAGCACATCATTTCACAACGGTGTTTATATTAACACTGTCGGGTGGAGGTACCATTAACAAAACCATTAGCATCCTGCTCCTGTTTAAGCTTCAAAACTGCCTCCTGAAGGGTGCTAGATATGGATTACCATGAGCTAAACCTCAAAATTTGTCTGGAGATTAAGGAGTGGGAACAACCTATCGAGGAGGCGTACCTAGACAGGCACATGCGCGTCACCTTCAGGCTCCCACCGAACGATGTGGAGGATGCAATTAAAGGGATCATCGGGGATGGCATCCTCCTACCGGACGCCCCTCGGCATATATACCATAGTCAAGTAGTTTCAGTATTTTCTTCAGCATGGTATGATCTTCTCCTGGATGCTAAACTCCTCATTCAGATGGCAAGAAAAGTTCTCTACCCTGACTTTGCAATAGAAAAGGATATCTTCTTTGCTCTGAAAGGGTATAACCTACGCTCGTCCAAGGCATGGATTGGAGGGTTGTTTCCACCTCATCATCTTGAGGAAAAGAGGGAATGTGCTAGGCTGTTTGACATCCTAAAGCTAGCTCTTCAAGGACATGACCAAGCCCTGTTACGCAGAGAAATTATCAAGTTTATGGACATATTGCCTAGTGGCATGGTTGCCAATGCATTTCTATTGTTCAAGCGTCTCTCGGTCATTTTAGCATTTGTGGAGAATAACGGGGTTGATGAGTCCTCTCCCTCAGTTGTCTCACCAGCCTCGTCATCCAATGCATAGGGTGGAAATGCCAAGCTGAAAGGGAAGAAGCGGATGGCTGAGTAGTTTGTAGTGGTTGTATGACAAATTTGAAATTTTGCCTATACTGCGAGTTAGGTCTACATTATATTGCTGGATTTCCATACACGGCCTCCCCTATTTTGCACGACATTTGATGGCTCTTTGCACAACTCTTCTACAGTTTCCCCAGTTCTCTCTTTTGTAATGTACATATGATGTGTATGTGCATCTTTGTTCGCTAAATGTTGGTAGTTTATAGCCTTTTGGCTTGGTATATGGCAAGGATTGAGGTTTTCTTTGTTGTTTTCTTTCCCTCATGAGCTTTTGAAACAGTTTTATCTTAATAAAAATTCTAATGGCTCTGCCATTTTTGCCCCAAAAAAAAAAAAGGAAGAAGAAGAATGTATTCCAATTCAGCTTAAAAATTGAAGTTCCAAGATTTAAGGAAGTTGGTGGTCTCATTAATAAATAACTTTGTCTTTCATACTTTGTGCATACAAAAAACTGTGTTAAAAAAATCATTTTCCTTACAAATTTTTTTTATTTTAAATTTGAACTTTAATATTTGACAAGTGACAAAAAGCATTCCTAAGCCGGTGGAGCAATTTCTAGCCCACCCCTTTTTTACCCACTTAATATGCAACGTTTAAAAGTAGGAGCTCCTATTTTTGAGAATATTCCAAAAAATCCAATACAAATTTTTTATTTTGTTGATAAGACCACCCTTTTCCTAAAAAAATAGAGCTTAAGATCCCCAGTCGAGACCCTTTCCTAAGGTTAATATTGTAGATTTGAATGTTGTATATGACTGTGATTCATAGGGACCACAAGTTTTCTAAGGTTCTTGCGGATGCGTGATCAAACAAGATAGCTATTAATATTCTTGGTTAGATAGATGATAGTGCAATGTGGTAACATTTGAAACAAAGACTTTCTTTCTCTTCATTCCTTTGTTTTTCATTATTTAATCTATTTTTAAATATATTTTTATTTAAATAAAATGTCAATTTTTCATACGTTTTAAGTTAGGATAAGATTTATAACCCTTCCCCATGTGATTGGAAAGCTATCACAACTACACATTTTGGTGTTAAGGTCCAATCATTTTTATGGCAGTATCTCACACCAGGTAATTGGGCTTCCAAATCTTCAATTTTTGGATCTCTTTGGCGACTAGCTTTCAGGAAATATTCCAAGCAACCTTACAAACTTGCTTGCAATGGTCAATGCATCACAAATTAATCCAAACCATCTGGAAGATTCTAGATATACAAATAAGATTGCAATTTCCTGGAAAGGTTGGGATGTTGAATTTGTGAAAGTTCTTTTCATTCTTAAATGTATTGGTCAATCCAACAACAGCTTATTAGGGAGCATTCCTATCAAAATTGGATCTCTTCAAGGTTTGATAGCGTTGAACCTTTCAAGGAATGATCTCAGTGGTAGAATCCCAGAATCATTGGAACATATGGATCAACTAGAGTCTCTGGACCTCTCACTAAATAGGTTGAATCGAAACATTCTTTCAGATCTTCAGTTCCTAAGATATTTGGAGTTCTTGAATCTATCTTACAACATGCTTGACGGGAAAGTACCTCACGGAGGGCAATTTTTAACTTCTGGGGAATCGTCTTATTTAGGCAATCCAAAGTTAAGTGGGATTTCATTCACCAATACAACTGTCTGCAGTAACTCCTCTGGCTATGACAATTGCACAAGTATTGAGAGAATTAGTGAAGCAGAGGATTCAAATGTTGAAATGATAGGATGGGTAGTGGGAATTGGATTGAGTTATGGCTTGGGATTCTATTTTGTGATTGGAATATTGACTTTCAACAAGAGGGTTGAAAAGAGAGCCTTCAATTTGTATGATGGTGTAATTTTAGCTGTTGATCGATGTATAAGAGGGAATAGATGAAAGTACATGGCATTGTACAAAGGGGCCTGTATATTAAATAATTTTTTATATTATTATATGGCCACTACAAATTTATCTAACAAGCTACAAATTGTGGGCGTTCTTGATGATGAAAATATTTCAAAGTCAAATTTATGTAATTCTACATATTTCCTTGATTTCAACCATTCTAGTGCAAAGTGTTCTTTGTTTTTCCCTTTTTAATTGCAAGCAAGAGGTGAGCTTGAAGTTGTGTTTGCACTAGTGTTTCATTAATTAATGTAGTGTAATGTGTAAAATTATATAATGAAGGGGTAATATTATATATATATTATTTTGATAAAATAATCTTATTTATTTTAAATGTATAATTAAAGTTTTTCTTTTATAGATATAAAATTAAAATTTTTATTTTAAGATTTGTTAAATTTTTGTTATTATAGCTCATTTGAATCTTTATTGATAACTATTATAAATAGTTCAATTGAAATTGTGCATTTCAAAATTTAAGCATTTATTTTATGGTTACTCTTTCTATAATAAAAAAATATTATGATATAATGAATCAGCTAATTGTATTTACAAATGAAACCATTATTTAGATCCTTAAAAAATAGTATTCATAAAAAACAATATTATCTACTCTAAAAATTCATTTTCAATAACCACAATAAAATATCTCAAATACTATGCTTCTTTATAATAGACATGACTAGATTTTTATATGATATTTAAGAAATTATTTCTTAAATTATACCCTTATCTGAATGTATTCAAATTTTGTTTTATTTCCTATTATGGATAACATAGTCTTTCATGTTACTTATAATCTCTATATAATGTTCTCTACAACTATAATTCACATGAGATATATATATATATATATATATATGTATATATATATATATATAAGATTATAAAATCTAAGATTTAAGAATTCAAAAATATAATATCAACCACCTAATTCATTTTATTTTTTATAGATTAAATTATACAAAATAGTTTTGGAGATCAAGATATTTTGACTTAACTAATATATTGTTGTTAGAAATACATCTTTAGTACATATTTTTTAAATATATCTAGTAGATTACTCTATCTATTCAATATTATTATGATATTAATATTAAATCTAATTTTTAATTACTTTAATACCTAAACACTAAAATGTTACATTAATCCAAAATATTTCTTATACAAACTTCCAATGTGTAGGAAGCTCACTCATTATACACTAAACTTACATAAGTACATAAAATATATTAAGGGATAAAGATGTGACTTTACATCTTATTTATTAACAATAAGGTAATAATATATCATGCGGTCTATAAGGTGATTTTTAACAAAGGACAAAATAGATAGATAATTAACAAATGTAGGGATACATAAGGTGTATATATGGAATGGGTTGAGGTTTGGGTCTTCTATCTATCTATCTATCTATTGTGCATAAGAGTATGAAAGGAATTGGAGTTCGAGTCTATTAGATTGAAAGCTGGATAAAGAAAACTTCTCTTGACTTTTGGATATCATTGAATTGAGAAGAAGAATTGGTCATACTATTTATGTGAGTATTGCATGCAAGCTATGTGCTTTCAAGTGGTTTAAATGGTGAAGGAGTTCATATATCATAAGTGGATACATGTTTGATTTATGAAGCTAAATTTGACCAATGTACACTTTGTGGGATAGTATATGAGAAATGATTTTCCAGTTCACATCCACAACTGGATGGTTTTATGCATCAAATTTCTCTCTCTTGACAATGACACAAATTTTTTTTTTAACCTTTTTTTTTTACTATTATAGAAGCTTACGGATACCTTATTTAAAATAATGTTGCATGATAACACTTAAAATAAAGCTTTCGAGCTTAATGGTTAGATATGATAAGGGTGACCACCTAAACTGGTTTGTTTTGGTTTATGCTATATACAAGTATTGATTTATTTTCTCATCACCAACATATAAAGGAGGTGAAAATGACTATGCATTCATGTAAATAATTACTTTTTTATTAATACTTTTCATTTTAGAGATACATATAAAATTATTATAGTATAATTTTTTAATTGTATTTTGATAAGTTGTTATGAATTCATTCAAGACTTTCCATTTAAAAACAGGTGTAATAGTAATAGAAATAAAATTCCTAGTCAAATGTATGACAAGTATAAATAAACAAAAATTAGTACCTAAAATATATTATAAAAGGAAAAGATAATTTAATTAGAATTATAGTACAAAAATTCAAAATATAAGATAAAAAATAAAATTTAATACTCCATGATCAGCCGTGTACACCATAAATTTGCTAAGTAAGTTCTCCAATCAAAAGTCTTCTCCAACCAATACCCATATAAATGAAGGCACTTAGAATAGACGATACTTTTTTCTGATTTAGATAGTTATCTTTAAAGACCGTAAGAACTGATGGACAATATCAATGACTCCATTAATTTGATTTTTATCCTAGTCAAATCAAGATCTTTTTTGAATTCTATACCAACAAGTGAGGCTGTATATGTCTCAATTATTTATTCCTCATCTACTACGAATTCAATTGGTAACATAACCCCCTTGTGTCAAGCAGTGATAAAAGCATTGCACATGACACATGAAATTTTAGATATCAGACAAGTTTATTGGTAGGGAAATCTTGACATTGTATTCAGTAAATAAGCTTATCGTTGTGAATTTTCATATACATATTAAAGCTCAACCAAAAAAATCTGACATGAATGTCATGTGTCGTTTGAATAAATCTCTTACCTCTACATGTCAAATGACCAGTTTGATTTTCAAGCAAGTCTTATTGACCTGACAACGATAAAAACCAAATTTAAACCAGATTTCATGACGTTCTGGGTGTACACTTTAATGATATCGAGATGTGACATAAATTAAACATTGGATGGGAGATAGAATCAATTTAAAAAGAGAAAAGCTCGACCACAAAATCTAAATCGACTAGAGAAGTTTTCGAATAAACTGGGTTTATGAAGTTACTTTAAAGATAGAGATAGGCATGCTTTGAAGACGACGAGGTTAATGTTGTGATCTTGAAAGTTCCAGTTAACTGTGGTTCATAGGGACCTTATGTTCTCTAAGGCTCTTCCAGACGGACGATGAAACAAGTTCTACTTAATGGTGATTCATAGGGAATGCAACGATGTCATGCTTAATTATAGAGATCTCAACTCCGAACATGAACAAGTTAAACATTACATACATGTATGTTCCTACCTAAGCATATTAAATAGTGGCATTTGTTGTTGAGAAATGAAGGCTAACAGTCATAATATCTTTTGTCTCTTATTGTGACTCTTCAATATCGAAGACTCTTCATTGTAATATTGCTGGAGACTTTATATTTGTTGCTTCTGCTCATTTGTAATCTGATCTTTTACATTAATACAATACTCTGCAGTTTGGATGTAGCCACATTTGTGGTGAACTAGGATAAATCTCTGTGTTGATTATTTGTCTCTTTTAATTTGTGTCTATTGTTTATTCTTTCGCATTCGACTCCTTTCAATTGGTATCAGAGCACAGGTTATGCAGATTGGAAATCAGGGTTGAATTTCCAGAAAGATGGAGGATACGAAAGTGGATAAATTTGCAGGAAAGAACTTTAGCTTGTGGAAAGTGCAGATGTGTTCCTTGCTAATCAAGCAAGATATATCAATCGCATTGGAAGGAAAAACTAAGAAACCAGTTGTGATGTCAAATGAAGATTGGAAGAAAATTGATGATAAAGAGATGGCATCAATCTTTCTTTCACTATCGCAAAATGTCTTGTTCAATGTCTTGAACGAGAAGACAACAAAAGAAATTTGGGACAAAAATTCAGAGCATGTATGAGACGGCATCGACTGTAAATAAAATCTTCATTATGAAGAGGCTACAAGTTAAAAATGAAGGAAGGGGCTGCGATGTCAAATCATATAAATGATTTAAATACTTTATTATGTCAAGCAACCTCAGTTGGCATGACACAAGATGAAAAAGCCAAAGCCATCATCTTGTTGTGTTCCTTACCCGACAGTTGGGATCCTGTAGTTACAACTATTAGTACTTCAAATTCCATGAAGAAGAAGTTGTTCTACGATGAAGTGGTTGCCACTTTACTTAGTGAAGATATGAGAGGAAGTAACAAAGACACTCCTTCTAGTGATGCTCTTACCATGGTTAGCACTGAGAATAGAGGAAGAAGCCAGCATAGAGGCAGAAATAATTACAATTGGCAGCCATAATCAGCTAGAAGATCGCAGTTTAGAGGAAAAGAATGCGGTTCTTGGTTTTGTGGCAAATCTAGCCATGTCGAGAAAGATTGTAGAAAATACAAGAAGGCACAACAAAAGGTTTTGGATAGCGGAGCCAACATAGCTCATGATAGAGACGATGACATCTTAATTCTTTCCACAAGTGACACAACATCTGAATCTTGGGTCCTAGATTCCCGTGCTTCCTGTCATGCCACTTCTTGCACAGATTTGTTTACAAACTACCAAGAAGGTGAGTTTGGAAAAGTTTATTTGGGGAACAGTAATTCGTGTGAAATTATTGGAAAAGGTGATGTTACTTTGGATTTAGATGGAGGAGTTAAATGGTTATTAAAGGATGTTCGGCATATTCCTAAATTGAAGAAAAATATAATTTCCGTAAGTCATCTATATACATAAGGATTTCTCACCACTCTCACGGACAAATGGAAAGTCACTAGTGGTTCTATGGTTATCGCAAAAGGCAATAAAGTGGACAATCTTTATGTTGTTAAAACTATTGGTGAGGTGGGAGTTGCCATGACTCTTGTGGGCAGCGATGCTACCCTTTGGCGTCAAAGATTGGGTCACATGAGAAAGAAAGGACTTGAGGTTATGCTGAATCGAGATCAATTACCCAGTCTTCAATCCATAGATTTGGAATTCTGCAAACATTGTCTTTGTGGGAAACAAAAATGAGTCAGGTTCTTGAAGATTGCCATGACAAGAAGACAACACCATTGGAGTTGATACACTCAGACGTCTTCGGTCCTACAGAGGTAACCTCTCATGGAGGGGCAAATTACTTTGTCACTTTTCTTGATCATTGTACAAGGAAGTTATGGATTTATATGATTTCTCGAAAATCTGAAGTGTTTTCAAAATTTAAAATTTTTAAAGCACTTGTTGAAAATCAAAGTGGTCATAAGATTAAATGCTTGAAAAGGGATAATGGAGGATAATTTTTCTCCTTGGAGTTTGACAATTTTTTTGCAGACCAAGGTATCCAAAGAATTAAGATTGTTCCTTTCACTCCTCAAGAGAATGCTGTAGCGGAAAGACTCAACCGAACTATCCTTGAGAAAGCACGATGCATGATTTCAAATGCTAGTTTAAGCAAGGAGTTTTGGGCTAAGGCTTGCAATACATCTATGTATCTAATTAATTAGATTCCTTCATCTCGGTTGGATTTCGGTATCTCAGAAGAGGAGTGGTTGGGAAAGAGAATCTCTTACTCTCATCTCCTTGTGTTCGGTTGCCAAACATTTGTTCATGTTTCTAAAGAAAAAAGGAGCAAATTGGATTCTAAATCTCAACAGTGTATCTTCATGGGCTATGGAGAAGATTAGTTTGGTTTTTGAACGTGGAATCCAATTGAGAAGAAAATTGTGAGGAGTAGAGATGTGGTTTTCAATGAGACAATGTTTCCAGCCTTATCAGAGGAAACACATATAAAAGAATATGTTCCTTTAATGGATTTCGCCAACAATGGTATTGAATCCTCTCGTAACCAAAATCCACATCCTCTACATTCTAATATGACACCCACCTCTATTTTAGCCCCAAATCTATCCTTAACACAATCCTCTGATTTTGATTTTTTTCATACACTGTCTGTTGATAATGATGTATCTAGAGATACTGATGATAGTGGTTTATCTCCGGTAAATAACAACATAAACTTACCATGGTCCCCTGCACAACAAAAAATACATGGAGGTGCTCCATATGGCAGTGCTAGAAATGTTTCTGCAGTAAATGAAGTAACTGGTAGCACATTTGACAAAGGAGTTTGTGCCAAGCAATTGAAAACTGCCACGGGTCCCTCCACAACCATGGGCAGTGAAGGTCAATTTCTAACGGGAGAGACCAGCTCTCACAACCCAATCCATAAAACACCACTCTGCCAATAGCAAGACACCTCTCCCCTTCATGCGCAGACTGTTCGTCCCCCTCACACACAACACTACACACCTCCCCAACCACACCAAGGCCCGCGTCACATGGTCTTTGGCCAGTAGGGAGAACAGAGCCCACGTAGAGAGAAGGGTGCCCTACATGAATAACAGTATAGCCCACATGAAGAGTAGCATGGCTCGCATAGGGTGTAGCATGGGTCACATTTCTTTTCCAACTCAGACCCGCAAGGAGTAAGCCCAATTTCCTCCAACGCTGAACATAATAGCACATCCTCTGAGGCTAATTTTTGAATCCAATATGGATTTGTGGAAATATGCCAGAGTCTATCCGCCCACAGTCCATCCAATCTATCAACATGTTGATTTGATGGCTCTTGGGCAGAGTAGTGCAATTGGGAAAAATTCAAAATTGAGGAGATCAACTAGACAGAGAAAAATTCCATCAAAATTTTCTGATTAAAGTTATTATTCGCTGAAGAAGAAAATCCTTCAATTCTTGTTTTTCAATTCTCAGAACCATCAACATTTAAAGTTGCTCTCAAAGATGTCAATAGTGATAAATGGCAAACAACGATGCATGAGGAGATGGATTCTTTACTGAAGAATCAGACTTGGGACTTAGTCTCTCTTCTGTCAAATTGAAGACCACTTAGGAACAAGTGGGTATACCAGATAAAAGAAGAAGATGAAGGCAGAAAATGGTTCAAGGCCAGACTGGTGGTAAAGGGGTTTGATCAAGAGCAAGGGAAAGATTTTAGTGAGATATTCTCACCAGTTGTCAAGATGACAACTATCCAAACAGTCTTGGAATTAGCAGCAATATGGGATCTTGAGTTGGAACAGCTTGATGTGAAGACTGCATTCCTACATGGTGATGTAGAAGAAGAGTTATACATGGAGCAGTCTCAAGGATTCATCATGAAGGGACTAGAACATCTTTATTGCAAGCTAAATAAGAGTTTGTATGGCCTCAAGCAAGCCCCAAGGCAGTGGTATATAAAATTTATTCACTTCATGGCTGAAAACAATTTCACGAGATGTGAATCAGACCCATGTATCTACTACAAGACACTTCCTAATGGTGTGTTCGTAATTCTCCTTCTTTATGTCGATGACATGTTAGTAGCTGGCACAAATAAAAGAATAGTTAATGAGTTAAAGGAGAAATTGGCAAGAAAGTTTGACATGAAGGACTTAGGGGCAGCCAAGAAGATTCTTGGCATGACAATCATAAGAGACAGGAAGAAGAGGGAAATTACCTTATCCCAAAAAAACTACATTGATAAAGTTGTTGAGAGGTTTGGCATGGCTGATGCAAAATTTGCTCCTCTTCCTCTTGCTAGTCATTTCCGCTTAAGTTATGAATTGTGTCCAAAAACACAAGAAGAAAAGGAATTCATGGAGAAAATTTGAATCCTTTCATTTGTTTGGATCACTCTCGATATGAAACATAATCTATAATATCTCAGGATAAAGAAGTTGGCACAAATCACAAGTCATGGCTCAAGCAACATATCACAACAAAAGATGAAGGCAAGACCGTAAAGCATAACACAAAAATAGAGGGAAGGTTTAAACATGAATGTGAAAGACATAATGTCTTTCACGTAGATTGAATTCAAACCATAGCCTAAAGGTTTAAGTGTGAGATATAAAATAGTACGATTATAAAAATACAAATTGGTATAATTAATGTGTTTTTATTATTTTTTATGTTTTATAGTATTGTGGAGGTGGATTATGAAGATCATTGTCCAAAAATCTGTCGTAATATGCAAAATTGAATTTTTGTACACATGTATATGATGGTGCTAATTTATTTAGAGAATAGCTACATCCAAACACAAGGTAGAACATGGAAGAAAAAAGTCCTTTATTTATGGGATATTTTAAGTTTTTCTTGAAATGTATGATTTAAGTTTAAAGGGGTTTTGTCTTAAGAATGTCAATTCAAGTGGACTCTACCAAATCTTCTTAGATTGAATAAAACAATAGACTTAAAATCAAACTCATTAAATTCTCATCGAAATCTCTTTTGTGCCTATCAAAATATTGAGGGAAAAAATAAAAATTTTGCGTCACTTTTTAGGAGATCAAACAAAATAAAAAATTTATAGATATATATATCTTATTATTCAAAAATATAGATCTATTTTTATGTTAATATCAATTAAAAAATTAATGATTTAAATATAAAATATAATAAAAAATTATTAAAAAAATATCCATTTCCTAAAACTAATGTTAGTGATTTAATTTTAAGAATTCATGAATTTTTTTATTTGAAGAGAATATTTTGTTATGTGGTAAAATATTGTATCATCTTAAAATGGAAGCACTTCCATTTTGGTATGTTTAGCACCTTCATTTAGTGCACTTGCATATTAGATTTGCATTTAGGATGCATTTGTGTTTGATTCTTCATGATTAGGTGAAATTAGGTTTAGGATCTTAAGGATTCTCCTTGGTTTCCTTCTCCATGAATCTATTCTTTTAGGTAGGACCTATGTGTGGGCCCCCTTGTACCTCATCATACTCTCTCTAGGCCTCTAGGCTTTCTTCCCAGCATTATGGAATGTTCCATCACCTTCCTAGGTCCCCGGTTGACCTGCACATCTCACAAACACCACTAGGTGACCTGCCTGGAACCTCAGGTCAGGGTCGAGGTTGACCTTGACCTAGGTAAAGGGTGAGGTCAACATAGACCTTTGTCGGGTGTTGGTCCCCGCTTTCAATTTCAGAGCTTATCGGGGTTCCAAACTTAAAATAGGTCCCCGGGTTCGGATGTGGAAGTGTTTTCTCCGATATCTAATTTAATTCATTCCCTCCTTGGTTGGTGATTGTGATTGAACCATAATTCAAGGTGAAATTTGAATTTGGGTCCCTTGGATTGCCCTAGGAAACCTATATTGAGATCTCTATATAAACACTCTCTTTTGCCTTCATTTGATCATGAAATGAAATCAAGAGATGACATGATGCAATGATGATGAAAATAAGCTAGAGGATGATATAGAAGGACAAATATATGAGGACATGTTGATACATTCAAGCATTTTTGTGGACAAGCTATTGTAGATCTTGATTGAAGCAAGAAGGTGCTCTTTTCTATTAGATCTACCATTCTCAACATTCAAGCATTCAAAAGGACATTATCATGGGGTAGCAATTACAGATTGTGAATTGGTAGGAGTACTTTAGCCTTGGGGGCTTGGTATGCTTTTTTTATCATACTTAATTCTATGCATTGCTTTCTCATTTCCATGTTATGTTAGGATTATTAATCTAGAAGATTAGATCTTGATATTACATGTTCAAAGACTCTTCTTAAACAACAAACACACACATACATACCTTCTATATTCAGCTATTCATGGAGGTGGAGAACACCAAGATGAGGGTTTGACTAAGGCAAAACCCTATATAGCCACCCCAAAACCCTCTTTTCAGATATTTGCAGGTGCTATTTTCGGGAGTTATAGGTATAGGACAACAAATTTGAGACCAGATTTGGATACCCTTTTTCAGCAAATTATCAAGATCTGAAAACAAATTTTCTGTCAAGGAAACACAGGTCAGGGTCGAGATTATTGGGTTAGGGGTGAGATTAGTGGGTCAAGGTCGACCTTTTTCATAAGACGGTGTCGGAACAAAAAAATATTTCTAGGTTTTGTTTGTCTCTGCGTTTCAGTTTCAAATCATACTTCAGATTTTCCAGAAAAATAGTACATGCCTCAGAACATAGTATTCTTCAGATCTGCTATGATATGAGGTAGGTATTTCACTCCATAATTCTTTACAAGCATTGTCAATTCCTTATCATAATAATTAAGTGTATCAGACTAAAATTGGACTTAGGGTCTCTTTTCATATGCAATTCCTATTATCTAGAAGACCTCATATTCAACATCCAAATTTTAGATCTTACAAATATCACTCAATAATAAGTAATAGGAAAATGAAAAATAAATATATTTTTTAAAAAAAATATAATAAGTAATTGAGAGATCCGTCTTTTATTACGAGTATCTAACCCAAAATGGCCCTCACTCCTACAAATCCCACTCCACAACACATTATCTTTCTTGATTTTGATTGCTTTAAGAAGACCTTTATTGGATATTTCCCAGTCGAAAAGTGATAACCCTCTTCCATTATGTGAAAAAAATGAGTGACTAGCATGGGGGGGGAATGATAAGTGTAATCATGCTGATGTATTAAATATAGTACCTTGGGAGTCCTATTGTAATAGGAAAACAATCTCCAAAATATGATGCAAATGAATGAGCTGTCAAGTTCCCTTGTGATGCCTCGCTGACATCCTCCAAGATATCAACAGTGGAGGGTAGGGGTTGTTCTAATTCTGGAAACATCAATGTAGTCAAACCTAGCATTGATTGGGGATTCCTTCCAAGATCTTCATGAATGTTGTGTGCCTTGACCCTGGTTGGGTCTATATGTATTTCTTGGAACTTGAAGGACAAACCATCCTCCAAAGAATCAATCTCACTTGAATTTGAGCATTCCTTTAGGTCTATTTGTGGATTGAGGTGATCGTAAGTAATCTTTTGGATCCAAAATCTTCCATTTGATAAATTTTTGAGAGTCTATGGCAGTTCGGATTCTAGGTTCATAGTTAAACTAAGCTTTGGACCTACTCTACCCTCGTCCCACTTGTGACTCAGATAAATCCCTACTTTCTTCCCAATTATCTGCATAATTTCTGCCACCCTATATTCTATTGGGATATTGTTTAGTGTGAGCCACATTGGTATAAATCTTATATAAGGTGCTTTTCCATCAAAGTTAGGAGTCTATTTTTGCATAAATATTCCTTTATAATTATAGAGCCACACTTTGTGACTAAAGATACTATCCCTTGAGAAGATTGATTCAAAACAGACTAAGAAAAACCCTGAAATAGAGTCTATGCATTCTATGTGTGAGACTCCTTTCCAATTTTTTGGTTGACCCATTTTTTTAACTTGAGTATAGATAAGTTGGTGTCCCAGAACTTACATATTAAGGCTTGTTGTTGTTAGTAATATGATCTCTCCTGCATCAATTCCACTGGGATAGAGATGTGGATTTTAGATTTGTGGATGGCTTCATGTCATTCACGCAACACCCCTTGGATATCTGCGTTTCTTGGTTCATCTGATTGTTCACTATCACTTACAACTTCAAGTTCCAAAGATTCCCCTGCATCTAGAAGATTTAACGCTGACGATGTTTTTTCTTTTGCATGAGCCAATGTGACCTCCTCCCCCCAAATTTTGTGTGACGACATTTGTATCATTTTGCTTCCATATAAGGTTTTCTGCATGTTCTCCTTTCATCTGTAGAAAGGCCTTCTAGCTAGGGTTTATAACCCTTAAATAAAGGTTCCCTCTTAAAATATTTTTCCTTTGATTATGGATCTCCAATATTTTGTTGACCAAGCTTTTCTCAGCAATGGTGGATTGAAGGATCTTCCAGACTTTGTTATTGGACGAATTGGGATGAAGTTGGGATTAATGCCACTATTGATTATGAAACTATAATCCTTAGTTCTCCACTATGGAGGATGTCTGTGTTGAGGCTGTAGACCATGGTTTTTACCAATCAAACCATGTCTAGGCAACTAAAATAGAGCATCTCCCTTCCAATTACCTCTAGGATCGTTTCTTTTAAAAGGAGGCCTTTCATTTATATGATTCAGATATTCTGAGTGTCAATTTTGCAGTTTGACATCCCCCCCTTTTGAAAGCTTCCCCACCCTCTCCTTAGTCCCAAATCACGCGGTCCTTTTTATAAGAGTCTGTTACCCTAGTGGCGAGTGTATGGGAGTTGAAAATGACCTCTATTTTCTGTTGGAATTACAGATCTGTTCTCTAATGGTTCTTTGCTGGAAGCTGCGATCGACCTTCTCTACTATCCCTCCCCAGTGGCATGTTCATTTCTACTTGTTGTTCAGCGCACACTTCTTATTTTATTAATTGATTTACTGTTCTCTTGAAACACTTGCCCATTTCAGGGTCTACTAGCACAGTTTTATTGATGGAATAGTGACTCTGGACATCGATTACTAGCCCCTCTTTCGGAGGTCGACAACTTTAAGTCTTTTTGGAGACCCCAAGTTCGAAACATTTTTCAGAGGCCACAAGTCTGAAATGTTTTGCGGAGGCCGCAAGTCCGAAACTTCTTTTCAGAGGTCTCTGAGTATGAAACTTGTCAGAGTCCCTCGGAGTCCGAAACTTGTTGAAGTCTTTTGGAATCCGAAAGATTTGGAGAAATCCGCTTCTTTCGGCATTACAAAGTCCGCCTCTTCGAAAAGGAGTTCAGCACAAAGGGGAACACGATCGTGCACTTCAAATCTTCACTGAATAGTGATTTGCTGCTTGAAGACTGCATATTCTCAAACCCTAATTTTCTGCTCAATGACTAAATCTCAAGTCTGTTTCAAATTTGCTGCTCGCTGGGTGCATATTCTTCAAACCCAAGTTGTCTCGGCTCCTTTCTCAACCACTGAATCTCGGGCGGCAGCAAATGCGTGATCCATTATGTTCATTGTTTTTTCCTTGAGTAGACTGTTGTTTAACTTTCTTTGAAAGTGAAAGTTCAGAGGTGGAATGGCCTCTAGCTGAATCTCTCAGATTTGTAAAATGATTAGTCCTTGAGCCCTTGATGGTTGAGGTCCGAGTCAGAAGCAGGGGAAAGAGCGAAGCCCTAACGCCTGTAGCAAAGCCATTACCAAATGCTATTTCATTTTCAGCGACTATTCCAAACCGCATGGAAGAGGGGCGGGAGCTCCTTATAGACAGTCATATTGATTACCCTAGTTGAGATAAAATATTTTCATCTGACACATTAAGAAAAAGTACAGCAACTGAGATTTTTAATGGATTATGAATTAAAATGAGTATAAAAAGAGTCATGATACTCGCAAACTCTAATACAGATTTCCATTCTTGCTTTCTTGTTTCAAGGCTTCAATCCCGAAATTCCTCCTCTACAAATATTCTGTTTTAAACTCTTCTTCATATCAAAGATACTAATCAAGATAAGCCTCTTTGGTTCTTTCTATTCATTGAAGAACCCTTTGTGTAGCATCATGTTGTTCAAATTCTCATAGACATGTCGACATCAATTTCCTCCTTTACGCAATTAATGAAAAATACAATAGGATCCACTAGTGGATTGAAGAGGGGTGTCCAAGGGTGAAAATAAAAGTATGTGAATCCTATTTCCAGACACCTAGAGATAGAGAAACATAGAGTTGAAGAAAATCATAGAGAAACCACAAGGACAAGGATAAATCTCCACTTCGCCTAAAACAAATGGGGTCTAGTGCTTAGAGATCTAGGAGTGCAGTATTGGAAGAGATAGCCACAGACACTTAAATCTTCCACTAAGTGTGAGCTTCTCAAAATAAGAAATGCAATCCAACACCTCCTTTCCCAACACTATGTCCGAAACAAAGGTGACATAGGGGAAGCATTTTGCAGGCTAGATAGAAGGTCCCTTTAACGGTTTACAAAGTAGTCAACAAAAAAATTTGAGTAGATAATTAACAAATACATTTGTAGCAAAAGCGGTAGGTAGCATTTTTAGCAAAGGAAGAGACATCGAGTTAGAGATGTTGACGACTAGTTTTCAGATGTAGACTCATTCGTTAGGGAACCCTTACCAAGGAGACGTTGCTCCTAGTCTCCTAGTCCTACATTTGCTCGTTCTCTTCACTATATTCCACTTGTTTTCAAGGCTATTTTAAGTGAACAAGACTTCCAAAATATTTTTGAACTTTATGGATTCCAGAGACAAAAAAAATATATATAAAGCAGACAAATATTACTCAAACAAGTGACAAAGCAAAAATATATATTGAACCAGACGAAATCTATGTAGACAAAGCAAATCAACAACTACTAAATAAACCAGAACCCATGGACTTAAGCCAAAACAAAAGTTAAACATAAAATCTAAGACATTTCACTAATTTAATGATAACCATAGAAGTGGATACCGTTTCAGTAATAAAAAGACAACTTTTTACAATCTTTAACCATAAAATGTTAAAAAGTAGACACCATTATCTAATTTTACAATACATTAGACCACGCAAATTCTTGTCTTGTACTTATACCAACAAGCGCATGCTGTGAAGTAGCCAAAATTGACGACCCCCAGTATGCAAAGAAGGGCATAAAAGCAATCAAGACGACCCTCGTTAATGTTATTTGCAAGGCAATTGCTGTTTTTATGAATGATACTGATCAACAAACTGCTCAAATAAAACCCCACTGCAAGCCCTTTGGCCATTCCTTTGCGCAAGGCTATTTCAAACAATGTAGCAAACAATTCAAGTCCCTTGGCTATGCTTCTGCAATTTGCATCGAGCATTATATCAATCTGTCGTGTCTACTTTTCTCTTTCACATGCGTATATACAGAGCATATCTGACAAAAGTACCATACCAATATCCAACAATGCATATCCTTCATGAGATGACTTCTCATTTAGACATTCTTTCAAACAGTTTCTCCATTTCAAACTTTTCAACAATTCCAATTTCTGCATTCCATGTCTTCCATAAGACCGCGTGCCTGTCAGGCATTTTGTCAAATAATTGAGGTGCGCTGTCCATGACTTCACAATTTCGCAGGCATGTCCCCGAGCATTAAGTTCATCAATTCACATGACATGTCTGTTCTTCCACATTTTGCATCTATATTTGCTCGAATGTTGTCATTCTGCACAATCAAGGATGATGCCGAGAAAGGCTACAGGATATGACATTTTACTTGTCATTTGTATTTGCCTGAAAGTTGCTAAGGTCGACTCGGAAAATGTACTTCATGTGAACACTGCATTCGCCTCTCTCTCTCTCTCTCTCTCTCTCTCTCTCTCTTCTATGTGCGTGGGGAGGATGTGCTCAAGAATTTCTAAGGTCAATCCGAAAATTCATTTATTTCCATGTAACCACATTTCCACATTTTTCAAATATACCTATTATGACAGTTTTGGCTTCTCATCGGCATTGAAGTAGGAGTTACCAAAAAACAATTGTCTTTGTTTCAAACAATGGAAACGATTGCATATTTTCCAAGTCTCTGTTTTAGATTGTTTCATTTCACAACACCAGTAATAACAAAAGAACATTGTCTTTGTTTCAAACAATGGAAACGATGCAATCCTTAACTCACGCGAGCTGCACATTGATTACGAAGCTCGGGTTTATAGCTTAAAATCACATTTCCTTAATAGTTTACAAACTATTTTAACAAACACGTTTCGTGCATATCATACAAACATTGAATTCCATGAGATGTTATCGCTTGAGGCAGAAAGAACGCAATCAAAGTTTGTAGAATTCAGTTTTAAACCCGTCAATTGCATTTCTAGAAAGGTTTTTAAAGCCTTTTTAACAGATATATTTTGTTCACATTCTGTAATCATAGCATATTGTGAGACCACATTCTTTTCAAATCTCCTGTATAACTCTCAAGCGCGGCCTGCAATTGGTTCGTTCAATTAAATGAAAACTTTTTTAAGCATTATGTCAAACAGTTAATGTGCCAAGTCTCTTCCTCCATGCTCTGTGTACGCCAATGAGGATTTTGTCAAATAGTCTAAATGCCTTTTTCTCGCTTCCACATCTGCAACTTATTTGAAAGTTCACATGGCACGCAAACAGGGCGGGCGCTGCCGAAGGTTACAAAAGGTGGCTTCAACCCTGCCGATGGTATCTTAACGTTTCTAATGCTTTTCAACCAATATATTTTTCTTGATAAGCAGGAGATATTTTCTCCAACAAGTCAAATTGTGATATTGGATTCAATTGTGTAATTTTTAGGGTTAAATTTATGAGAGATTGGTTCTTGTGAGCAACTACTCATGAAACATGGGTTAATGAGTTTGACTCAAAAAACTACACAGTTGAGTTGAATCCTGATAGCAATATCACAATTTGACTTGCTGTGGAAAATATCTTCTACTTATCAATTGATGAGCTTAAAGGACTTTCTAATGAATGGTTTGTAAGGCACAACACTTGCTGAAGGTTTTGCAAATGAGGTTGTAAATAGAGTGAGCTTAACCATGGAGAGAACTTCATAGTTAAACGCGCTCAAATTAGAGTAGTACTGGGATGGGTGACCTCTTAGAAGTTCCGGTGCTTCACATCTGTGAGCATCACCTAAATGCAATGAGTGCTAAGTGTCTTATTCATTCTCATAAGAGATGAAAAAAAAACTACTCATGAAATATGAATTAATGAATCTGACTCAAATAACTACATAATTGAATCTTGATAGTAATATCACAATTAATATTTTCTTTACAAATCTTACAATAGCTGCATTTAAAAGCATTTAGTCAAACAATTTTCATACCTCCTCTACTTTGCAATTTTGGTACACATCTTTCATCACATTCAAAAACACATTACATAACGCCGATTCAGCAGAATAAAACCAATAACAACCACACATGAATGAGACAAATTTCTAAGGAATTTAGCCAAATGTTTTTTTTTTTATTCCTTGTTTCTGTATTCCACCTTTTGCAAACGTGTCTACCAGAGCTGAAGAAATCCTTTTGTGCCTCGATGGATGTCCATTACCTGTTCGAAAGCTTTGATATTAACACAGGCGGGGAAGAAGCTTGCAAAGATTGTGGAGTTTGGCTTTATACTAGCCGATTGCGTTTACATGAAAGTTCAAAAAAATAAAAATAAATTAGCAAATCTCTGCCGTATATATTCTCTCGTGCATTCCATGGGATGAAAACTCTCACTAACATTGGACTTGAAGAAGTGTTATGTGTGAGGGAATATTCCGTGAAGGGCAAACATGATTAACAGTTGCAGGGTTTTGATCAGCACTTATTTCGAACTCGCGCGGTCAACACTCACAGGACCGTGACATTCATAAACCATCTGAGCATTTGAATGCTTATCCAAGACTATCGAGCAGTGATAAAAGCCTTGGACTTAGACACGACGTAATTTAGTTTCCAAACATGTATTGGTATAGTAATCCTGACACTATACATTTCAGATAATATATTTCATAGAGATATCAAATCTGAACTGTAAAATATGATTTGAATAATCATATTAGATATAGATGTCATCTCACCTTTACGTGTCAAATGACCAATTTCATATCTAAGCAAGTCTTATGTGACATGAGAAGGATATAAACCAAAATCTCATAACTTAATGGGTTTACATGATATGGATATGTGACATACGGCAAATATTAAATGCAAGATAGAAATAAGTGAATTTTTCTAGAGAGAAAATTGAACAAAAAGCTAAATTGACATCGTTGAAATGTCTACTAAAGCTGGTATGCAAAGTTTTTCGAGTTGCTTGGAAGCTCAACCTAACTGTGATTGAATAGGGATCTTAATATAAGGTTCTTTCAGACGGATGATGAAAAATGATAGAAATGATATAAGGATGTCTGCGCCACAAGGAAATTCAGGGATGGCACGTTTAATCTAGTGGGTGTGTAATGGTGAGCTTATCAGAATTTATAGACATCTCAAGTCTGAACAAGAATGGCTTAAAAATTAAAGAGATGAATGTTACTGCTCAAATAGATTAAATAATGAAAATTGGTTGGATCAATTTGGAAATGAAGTAAATGTCTTCGTAGATAATAAGTATCATTATCCTTGATCTATAATAGATAATAAGTTGTCACTGACAAGTAAAACACAATGGAAAATCGGAGCAAAGGTTTAAAAATGAATGTTTAAGCCATATGGACTTCCTTGTATATTGAAATCAAACCATAGCTCCATAGATGCAGATAATACTAAATTCTAATGTTAATTATGGCCTAGATTATAAGATATTAGTAAGTTTAGAGCTGTTCTATCAAAGGGTGTCAATTGGAAGAGGTTTGTGCGGAATTTTCTTATATCAATTTGATTTGGATAGTGCTGTCTAGATTTAAATTGTATTAGGGAAGTCTCTTTTGTGCTTATAGATATCTTAAAGAAAGAAAACAAGTTTGCTTCTTTTTTAAAGAACAAATGAAATCATTTAAACATATAATTTTACAAGTATATAATTATTAAATTTATCTAATGTTTAAATTTAAAAATCATTTATGATAAATGAAGTCAATTTCTAAAAAAAGCTTGATTTGAAATTGTAGGAAAAACAAGTGCCACGTAGTGACGTGCACTTGCCGTAATTAATTATAATTATAAATTTAATTCTAATTTTATTATAAATATTAATAAAAATAAATATATGTAATGACTAACACTTATTATATAATTATAGTTATATATCTATTAAAAATAAAAATAAATTGCAATAATAATATTAATAGTCTTTTCAATTATTTTTTTCACACACACACACACACATATATATAAACATATTATTAATATTAATTTTATTTTAACTAATAGTTATTTACAAAAATAAAATTATTATAGATTAAAAATTAAATGATATAGCACTTTTATATTATATATTAGAAATTTTAATAATTATTTATAACATTTATATATATATTAAAAAAAACTTCTATATGAGTTTTCTTGATCTAATTAAAAATAAGATATTTTATTTTAAGAGAGATTTGATTTGTTCAAATATAAATTCAATTTTTATCTCAATAAAAATTTAAAAATTAATCATCTGAGTAAAACATTCAACACAGATTTATCAAAAATATCCCTATCTTGAAAATATAGTTACTAGATTACTTCTAAGAAACTACAAAATAATTTATTTCCAGTGAAGGTTTTGTGATAAAAAATAAATGAAACATTCTTTCAAAAAAATTTAAAATATAAATTAAATTTACACAAACTTTTTAGAATTTATTAGTTTCATCACCACACTATTGTGTCATTTTCACATGAAAGAAAACTAGTAAATTAATGAGCAAAGACATAGTCTCACTTAACAGCTATGAAAGAAAACTAGAAAATTCATGAGCAAAGTCATAGTCTCACATGGATTATAGGTAAGATATTAACATCCACCATAGTGAAATACAATTGTAAGATGTAGATAGAAGTAACAAAAAGATTAAACACATGCACAATTTTAAGCATCTATCTCCAAGTGCAAATTTTGAACTTTAGTGTATTAAGATAAGATATATCATCGCATTGATAACCATGAAGTGAAAATAAATCTTATTAGAAGGTATCCATATGATAATTTATTTAGATTTTTTACACAAATATCTATCTTAAACCACTACCTAATTTGTTTCAAGATTTTCATTTAAAAAGAAAGCTTAAATTTATAATGATTTCATAATTATACCTATAAAAACTTCTCTCTATCCATCTCTTGCACCAATTAAAAGAGGAAACAATAAAATTGAGGTAACCATTGTTAGTTTTGCAGTAGCTTGGACAGTTGTTTGTCCATTTCCCAAGAAAATGGTAAATAATTATTTTTGGAGAACTTGTTAGAGTAGACACAATTATTTATTATTTTAATTGATTCCTCTAGGGACAAGTAGAAACCAATTTTTTATGGGTTGTTAATTTGTTTTTTATCTCATCCATTGATTGAGAATAAATCTCAGTCATTGGTTTTCCAACAAGGGTAGTATAAAAGGGGGTCATTGGGTATTTGGAGAACACAAGTTTGAGAAGCATTTGTAGTGTTAGAAAATGAATTTGTAGTGTTAGCAAGGGCACACTGATAATGTTGGCGATAGCAGTGGTGGAATCTTAGTAGGAGAAATTGGGATATTGTAGGAGATCTGCTAGTAAGAGGAAAGCAATTTCATGTATCTCTTAATTTGTTGAAGTTTAATATAATTTCCCCATCTACAGTACCAATTTTTCCTCTGGGGTTTTTCTAGGGACAATTTGTCCAAAATTATCATGTTCATTGTGTTGCATATTTCTTTTGTGTTTTTTATTTGTGAAGTTGTAGTTGTTTTATTATTCAATATTAGCTGTGAATAAATTTTCAGCAATCAAATAATTAATATAAGATAGGAGATTAATAATCAGTAACTGTAATAGAATTTTCACATGGTATCAGAGCTAAGTTGAGGGTAGAAAAGGTTTACCCTAGGCAAAGGAAAGAAAATCGAGGGTTTATAAAACCTAGTTTGACCTCTTTAGAAGTATTATTTGTTTTATCCTTTGAGATGGCCTCAACTAGTTTAAGAGATCAGGACAGACTGGATCATGCCTCAAATTTTGGTGTCTGGAATGCCAAAATTTCTTTATTGCTAGAAGAGAATGGAATCAAGGAATATGTGACGAGTGTTGTAGCTGTACCTACAGATCCAACACAACTCTTATCATATAAGAAGGATGATGCCAAGACAAGGAGGACAATCCTTGATGGTGTCAAGGACCATATAGTACCGCATATTGCTAAGCTAGATACAACTAAGAAGATGTGGGATTCCATTCTGAATCTCTACCAAAATGCTACCACTAATCGGAAGTTAGTTCTCAGAGAAAGGTTGAGGAATACCTAGATGAACAAGGGGGAAGATGTTACATGTTATCTCACCAGGCTTAGAATTTTCAAGGATGAGCTAGCAGCTATTGGAGAGAAACCAGATGATGATGAGCTAGTCAGAATAGCCCTAAATAGGTTTACTAAGCAGTGTGATGTCTTTATTTGAGTTATTAATAGAAGATACACCTTGCTGAGTTGGGATTGACTATGGAATGACTTCACTCACAAGGATCTTAGAATAATTCTTGTCAATGGAGCAAACAATAAGAGTTAGAAAAGTGGCGTGGAACAAGAGAATGTTGCCCTAGCAGGAAAAGGGAAAGCGGAGAAGGGGTCTAGTAAAGGATCAAATCTGCAAAGTGAGAAGAAGATGGACTTGTCTAAGATCAAGTGCTATGGTTGTCATGAGTTTGGCCACTATATCAACAATTTCTCACAGAAGAAGAAGAATGACAAGAAAGGCAAGAAGCAGGTAGTAGCTTCAATAAGTGTAGATGAGCTCTCTAGTAGGATGGAGGATGAGTTTTCACTCATAGCTTGTATGGTTAGCTGAACCTCACAGAGTGTTTGGTATATAGATAGTGGGGCATCATTTCATATGATAGGATTTAAAGGGTACTTCTCTATTATAAGGAGGAGGACACCAGAATCGTGTTTTCTATTGGGAACATGTTCAAATTCAACTTAGTTGGGAAAGGGACTATTTAGTTTTAGAGGGAGAATCGCAAGCCAATTTCCTTTCATGATGTGATGCATGTACCAGGCTTAGGGATGAATCTGATTTATGTAACTATCCTTTAGGACAAAGGGTACAATGTACTCTTTAGAGGGGTGCATGTGTTGATCAAGCATAAGGATTGGAAATCACCCATAGTTATTAGAGTTTTGAGTGGTCAGCTTTATAGGCTACATTTTGATACTCCGAAGGCACTCATGAGAAGTAGTAATCCTAGAGATTGAGAAGAGGTACATAATAGGAGGATGGATCATCTACATCATGGAGCACTTAAATTGCTTCGTGAAATAGTGACAGGTTTTCTAAAGGTGAGCACAGAGCATGATTATGTATGTCAGGGATGTGTGTTGGGGAAATTTAGGAAAGCATCTTTCCCAAGGAATTACACCAGATCTAAAGGTGTTCTTGATCTAGTACATTCATATATATGTCGACTAGTGTCGACAAAATCTCTCAAAATATATGATTACTTTGTTACTTTTATTGATGATTTCTCCAGGAAGACCTGGATATACTTCTTGAAGACCAAAGATGAGGTTTTTAGTCACTTCCAAGAGTTCAATGCTCTAATGGAGAATTTGATAGGAAGGAAGATAAATTTTCTTTGGTCAGACAATGGAGGCGAGTACAAAGGGAAATAGTTCCTAGATTTTTGTACCAGGGAAGGAATCAAGAGAGAGTGGAGTATTCCTTACAACCTGCAAGAGAATGGGGTTGTTGAGAGGAAGAATAATTCTATATCAGAGGTAGCAAGAGCTATGCGACATGACTAGGACATGCCACAATACTTATGGGCATAGGCATGGAGTATGGAAGTATACGTATAGAACATGGTTCCGCATAAGGTACTAGCAAAGATAGCACCAAAGAACGCATTCACTGGAAAGAAGCCAGATATCAGTCAATTCAGGATATTTGGAAGTTTGGCATACTATCACATTCCAAGGGATGCACATACCAAGTTAGTTGAGACTATAGAGAGGGGGTACTTTGTAGGGTACAATGAGACCTCAAATGCATATCATATATTTATTCCAGGGACCAGGGGGATTAAAGTAAGATGTGATGTCAAGTTCATGGAGGAAAAGGCATTTAGAAGGTCCATATATTTTCTAGAAGATTATCAGAGTGAGAATCCAAGAGAATCTCCAAGGATCACTCAACTGAATCAAGGGTATCAAAGCTCGAGTATAGTTACTAGTAAAAACACAAGCTCAAGTGTTGAGAGTTTTTAGAATATGGAGCAATAGGTACATCAATAAATGCTTTAAGAGGATACAGATGTTGATATTTCATCCTCTATAGTTGGCAGTAGGAACCATGAGGTTCAACAAACACATAGGGATACCTTGGCTTTTGTGAGAGCTCCTAGGATGAGTACTAGACAGTGAAGACAACCAATCAAGTTCAATGACTATGTGGCATTAGTTAGTCAAATGGTAGATAGTGATCCTTCCATATATCAGGAGGTTGCATAGCATCAGGTGTGACAAGATGCGATGGCTGAGGAATATACTTCAAAAATGAAGAATGATGTGTGGGAGGTTGTGCCTAGATAAACATATAGGGTTGTGGTTGGATCATGGTGGATCTAAAAGATCAAACACGGTGCACATGGTACTATCAAGAAATACAAGGCAAGGTTCATAGCAAAGGGGTTCTCTCAGAAGGAGGGAATAAACTATGATGAGACATTTGCTCCAGTGGCTAGGCATACTTCTATACGAGTTGTGATTTTATTGGCAACACAGATGGGATGACAAAATTATCAAATGGATGTCAAGACAACATTTCTTAATGGTGAGTTGAAAGAGGAGGTATACATAGAACAACCAGAAGGCTTTATAGCACACAACAAAGATACCCACGCATGTAGATTGAAGAGAGATTTGTATGGACTCAACCAGGATCCTAGAGCATGGTATGAGTGCATTATTCATACTTAAAAGGAATGGGCTTTGTGAAGAGTAAGGCAGATGATAACATCTACTACTTGGTGATTAGAGGTGATGTTCTCATTCTTGTTCTCTATGTGGACGAATTATTTTTAATAGGTTCACTAGGGCTCATAAAGTTGTGAAAAAAGGAGCTTGCAGTAGAGTTCAAGATGAAGGATTTGGGACTCATGCACTACTTTCTAAGCATTGAGGTATGGCAAACACGTGGAGAGATTTTCCTTGTACTAGGGAAATTTTTCATTGAAATATTGAAGAGGTTTAGGATGGAGGATTACAAAGCCATGTCTACACCCATGATCATGAATTAGAAGAAGGTAGACACATCCAAGGAGAAGGATGCAGATCCAACCTCATGCAAGCAAGTTACTGGTCCTCTCATGTATTTGGTCAAGACCGGGCTAGATATATATTTTGTAGTAAACTATCTTAGTCAGTTCATGGTTGAGCCAAAGAGAGTGCATTGGATAGTGCCAAAGCATGTGTTGTGTTATTTGCAAGGTACAATTGAGTACGTGATTAGATATGCTTGAGGTAAAGGAATCAAGTTGATAGGCTATACTGGCACAAATTGGGTAGGTAGCACAGTGGACAAGATAAGCACTTTACAATTTTGTTTCAGTTTGGTATCAGGAGTTGTTTTTTGGTTCAACAAGAACCAGAGGTTCATGGATCTAAGTTCCACAGAAGCAGAATAAATAGAAGCTAGCATGGTAGTGTGTGAAGCTATATGGATTCAAAGGTTGCTAGTAGCCTTATTTGGCTAGATGGTTGAGACTCCAGTGATACACTGCGATAATCAGAGTTGCATTAGGTTATCTGAGAATCCTGTATATCATGATAGGTCTAAGCATATATACATAAGGTATCACTTCATTAGAGATTATGTACAATGAGGGATTATTTAGCTACAATACATACCTATAGAGAAACAAATAGTAGACATTTTGACTAAGGTATTGGGGAAGGGGAAATTTGTCTTCTTTAGAGATAAGTTGGGTGTCATGCAAAACAACTTCCTCGCTAAGAGGGAGTGTTATTTTCGGGGTATCTTGGACAACTGTTTGTCCATTTCCCAAGAAAATAGTAAATAATTGTTTTCTCAAGAATTTTTTAGAGTAGAGACAATTACTTATTATTTTTATCGATTCCTCTAGGGTCATATAGCAGCCGATTTGTTATAGGTTGTTAAGTTGGTTTTTTTTATATCAATCGTTGATTGAGAATAAATCTCAGTCGTTGGTTTTCCAACAAGGGTAGTATAAAAGGGGGTCATTGGTTATTTGTAGAACACAAGTTTGAGAAGCATTTGTAGTGTTAGAAAATAGTCTTTCAGTGTTAGCAAGGGCGTAGTGATAGAGTTGGGGGGTAAAAGTACAAAGTTATGTCACACTTGAGGACTATTTTGGTTGTTTTGGCCAGACCTGTTTCGGTCAAACCAGTTTTTGTCAGAACATGTCCAGCTGTACATATGTGGCACACACACAGCGCCATGTGGCATCAATGTGGCATATGGGTTCCGACCGAAACTTGTCCGGCCAAAATAGGTCCGACCGAAATAGTTTTGGTCGAAACCCATAAAACTTATATATAGCCTAAAATTTGGTTTGAGCGGCTCATTTACACTGAGTGCCTTCTTAGAATGGCAGAGCGGAATAGTGGTACTTCAGACAAAAATAGGTTGGTTTTTTTTTTTTTTTTTTTTTTTTTTTTTTTTTTAATTTTNTTTTTTTTTTTTTTTTTTTTTTTTTTTTTCTTTTAAATTTTAAAAGTTTTCTTTAGTTAAATTAATGTAGTTGCACTATTATTTGATGTTTTTTGTTATTTTTAATCTTAGAAAATATAAAATATTGTTTTATGTCGATTTAATGGTTTTTTAGTTAAGATTATATGTTAGTTACTTAGTTGATTAATTTATTTTTATTACAAATATTTCAAAATAGTAGGAAAATATTAGAAAACAGTAGGAAAATGTTACAAAATAGTAGGAAAGTGTTACAAAACATTAGGAAAATTCTACAAACACTAATACATTTGGTACCAAATTGCAACAGCAGTGTCGTTGCAATTTTTCCGTCACAACCTTGTCGTCGTTGCAATTGCGACAACGACAAGGTTGTGACGGAAAAAATGCAACGGCACTGCCGTTGCAATTTGGTACCAAATGTATTAGTGAAAACATTAGGAAAATGTTACATTAGAAAAATGCTACAAAACATTAGGAAAATGTTATTTAGTTAATTAATTTAGTTTTATTACATATGATTCAAAACATTAGGAAAATATTACAAAACATAAAACCAACATGAAACTGAAACATAAATCAACATAAACTCTAACAAGTTAACCCTAACATGAAACTGAAACATAAATCAACATAAACTCTAACAAATTAACCCTAATATAAAACTAAAACATAAATCAACTTAAAAAATCTAATATTAACCCTAACATGAAACCTTAACCATATTGAACCCTAACATGAAATATAACCATATTGAACCCTAACATGAACCCTAAGAAAACCTTAGCAAAATGTTACAAAATATTAGGAAAATGAACTAAAAGACATTAGAAAACATTAGTATTACAATGTTCATGTTTTAAACATAACATTGTACCCTAACATGTGAAACCCTAATATGAAATCAACATCTTGAAACCTAACATGAAACTGAAACATGAATTTTAACATAAACCTTAACATGAACCCTAACATGACACCCTGACCATATTGATCCCTAACAGAAACCTAACATGAAATCAACACATGAAACTGAAACATAAATCAACATAAACCTTAATGTGCTAAATTGAATTTTTCTTTAGAACATACATGTATTCAAGTGTTTTTTTATCTATTTTATATATCATGTGACATGGCATTAGCTAGAAACTAACATGAAACTGGAAAATGTTAACCAACATAAATCCTAACACTAAACAAACATATATGAACCCTAACCATGTAAACCTAATTTAAAATTAGATCCTTAAACCTAATTGAGAAATTAACCATAACATGTTCAACCAACATGAACCCTAACCTTCAACTAGAGTACATACTAGAAACCAACATAAACCCTAACATGTTCAACCAACACATGAACCCTGACCTTCAACTAGAACACTAGAAACCAACATGAACGGGATAACCATGAACAAATTAATCCTAAACCTAATTGATAAATAAACCAAGTTGATCCCTAAACCTAAACATGAAACATTAATTTACATTCAACTAGGCTAGTTGTAAACCTGAAGACAAAATTGATCCATAACTCAAAACCTCTTTTCGTTAGAAAATATGTGCATATGTATATATATATATGATTTTAAATCATTTTTCTGTTAGTAATAACTAAGAGGGGGGTGAATCAGTGGCCTCAAAAATTTATCCAATTTAAAATTCAATCCACCAATCAGTACTTCTCCAATTATTAAGTCCCTACAAGATGTATGCCTTTGAAATACTTGTAACAAATAACTGTCTGTCGATTTACCTTGTTTGTCCTTATTCTCCTTGATAACCGATAAGCAGTAAATTGTATTTACTGAAACTCAGTAAATATGCAGAGTATACCAATCAATCCATAAATGCATATGTAGAATGTAAAATAATAAAGTAATGAACCATACACATATAACACAAGGATTTTAACATGGAAACCCTGTTAAGGGAAAAA
>MU226959.1:1356165-1371444 GCA_018584345.1 Thuja plicata | reverse complement strand
ATCATGGCTAAAACGGTTATGATGGATTCCTATGACACGTAAGAGCTATGTCAGGAAGATTCAATGACAGGTGAAGACATGTGGCAACTGATAAATTTGAGTACTGTACACTCTTCCCCAATCGTGGCGTTCGGGGAATTTTCTATTTTGGGTTTCCTATTTTCTCAGAGAATGGTAAAACCCTAATACGGTTATCTTTTGGAGTAGCCCTAAAAAGTGAAGAGCATGATATAAGCGTTTGTTAGGGTTGCGAAGAGATGTGATGCGAGTGTATTGTTGGAATGGTTTATGCTGCCGTGATTTGTCTTCAAGGGTTTTGAAATCTTCTAAAAGAACTTGCATTGCAAGTGTATTGTAGCTGTAATAGTTTTGATCAATACATTGTGCAGGTTTTGGAGTGCTGGGGTTTTTTACCGAAAGGTTTTCCCAAGGGTATATCATTGTGTCATTCTCTATTTTCTGTATGCATGGTATGTGGTTGCAATATCTTTGTTAAAGTAGTTAACGAATCTGTAATTGTAAGGATTTAAAAGAAGTTGCACAATACTTTCCTATAAAGATTAGCGTAGGAAGTTGTTTCCGCACCTAAGTTTCCTTACAGTGAGTACTTGACTTTTATGCATTCCTGAAAGCATAACCTCTATTCCATTAATTCTCTGAAGTCTTTGGCATTATGTATATGACCATACAGGTGCTATCAAGTTGACATCAATGACAATACAAACCATTAACTGATTTAATGTCTTGCATCATCTTCAACTTAATATAGTCAAACATTTAATCAGTTACATGTCATCAATTTCTTTCAAATGTATATACATTCAAGTGTTTTCTAGTTTATTTACTTGTAACACATGTGTTTAAAAATATATAATTAAATTAGAATTGGACCATGTACATGTGCAGCTCGATCTAGACATATATTCTTCTTTATACTTTCAAGCATATACATCTATTTTTTTGTCACATGGCATTGGGTAGAGGGACATCACCTATAGATTATGGAGATGCCAGTGTATAGGGGGGTGGTAGTGACCACTCTTCTCATAGATCTTCTAATTCTAAAGAGGGAAGGGAGCATTTATTCACTAGTACCATAGCTTGATTGACACAAGCTATTGAGGTTCTTGACCAGGGGATCTAGTCATCCACCACCCTCCCTAATAAGGATAGGGTGAAGGTCATTAGAGAGGACCTGGTTTGTATGATTGACACAGTTCAATCATACAACCCTTATGATAGTATATCTATTGATACATTCTATACTTCTCTCTCCTGCAGCGTTACTGGTGTTGTTAAGTATAGACAAGTTGATTCAGAGGTCTCCACCACTATGGTGAAGACCAAGTTTCCTCATTACTAAGACAAAGTACATTTCAGAGGTTATATGACTACTCAGTGTGAGGATGACCTTGTTGCACCATTTATATATCTGCGATGGTTGGTTGCTCATCATAGGTGGCCCCAAAAGGATGAGCTTCCACTATATTTTTGCAAATAATTGTTTGCAAAATTTCATTTGCATCATGATGTTGATTACATAGATTTCCCCAGTCATGTTGGGAAGGGGAGGGGGAGATTATTAGATATATTTAGAGGGCATAATGCCCCAGTGCCCGCTAATAAGAAGGAAAAGGTGGGTCAAAACCTTTTGGTCATACCAAAAGGTTTGGAAATGGAAGTTGCAGGACAGACTGTACCTGATGACAGTATTAGGACAAATTTATTTTCTAGTATCGCGAGTATCACAACATAGGTTCATGAGATTTCATCTGATCATTTAGGGAGATACATGTTGCATTCCTGTTCTGGCATTCCTCCACCTACACAAGATGAATCCTATAGTGATGATCCATACCATATAGTAGATATACCAGCTCCCTTTGAGGTTGCATCTATATCAAATTTGGACCAGTTGCGTCGTACGAGTGCATATTTAGCCAGTGATCTACTTTGCGCATATCAGGCTATACAGATTATCAGCGGGGTTCCTCTCAGGGATGTCCCATCATTTATCCCCACCATTCTCAACAGATCTATTAGATCAGGTTCTCAGGGTGCACAGAGATAGGAGGATATTCTTGCACCACCTACAGCTCCTCAGCAAACTACAGTTTAGGAGGATGCACCTCACCAGTATACCTAGGCCACTTCATCATGTCCAATTCATCAAATTTTTATCAACTTGCTTACAGAAGACTAGATTGATTCCTTGTAGGTGCCCTTACATGAGGAGATTGATCCCGGTGATGTAGACTTACATGATTCAGAGTTGAGTGATATCTGGAGAGCATTCCATGTTCTCCATAGTATTCTAGATAGAATGGAGCATGTATATGGAGATTTATAGACTCCTGGCGATCCTATGCATCATGACAGATAGGTAAATTTACATGTTTTTCAAACTTAATTTTTCTATGATCATAAGTATTTAGTTTATTATACATGTGTGTATGCATGACACATATATTTCTTTTATTGCACACATAGATCAGGAGGAGGTGGACCATCATCAAGTCATGGATCAGGACATGGTCCTAGTTGAGCACATATGCTACTTTATATATTTCATAGCTCACAGATATATTGTAGACATTTCATATACATACATGTTATTTCAGACACATCTATATTCTAGACATTTCATCTACATGTTATTTCAGACCTATAAATTTACATGTTATATGTTAGTATGTTATTTTAGACATTACATATATACATGTTCATTTTCATCATTTCATATATGTATGTATGTTATGCATGTGAATGAATTATTTCATATTTTAGACATTACATGTATACATGTTCATTTTCGTCATTTCATATATGTATGTATGTTAAATACATGTGAATGAATTATTTCATATTTTAGACATTACATATATAAATGTTCATTTTAGTCATTTCATATAAGTATGTATGTTAAATACATGTGAATGAGTTAAATACATGTTACTTTTAAACATTTCATATATGAATGAGTTATTTCATATTTTAGAGTTATTTTTATGTAAGTAACTAAGCTATTCAATTTTTCATGTAAGTAATTTAAAGTAATTTAAAAGGGGATGTCTTAAGGGGAGGTATAAAAACATACACATTAACACATAAATCTATAACAACATACATCAAAAGCTATATAATAAACTCATTGAACCATTAATATTGAATTAACTAAGCTATTCAAGTAACTAAGCTATTCAATTTGTCATGTAAGTAATTTAACGTAATTTAAAAAGGGATGTCTTAAGGGGAGGTATAAAAACATACACAATAACACATAAATCTATAACAACATACATAAAAACTATATAATAAACTCATTGAACCATTAATATTCAATTAACTAAGCTATTCAATTTGTCATGTAAGTAATTTAAAAGGGGATGTCTTAAGGGGAGGTATCAAAATATACACACTAACACATAAATCTATAAAAACATACATAAAAGAAATATAATAAACTCATTGAACCATTAAAATACAATTAACTAATATGTTCAATTTATCATGTAAGTTATTTAAAATAATTTAAAATGGGAAGTCTTAAGGGGATGTCTTAAGGGGAGGTATAAAAACATACACATTAACACATAAATCTATAACAACATACATAAAAGCTATATAATAAACTCACTGAACTATTAATATTCAATTAACTAAGTTATTCAATTTGCCATGTAAGTAATTTAAAGTAATTTAAAAGGGGATGTCTTAAGGGGAGGTATAAAAACATACACATCAAAACATAAAATCTATAACAACATACATAAAAGAAATATAATAATCTTATTGAACCATTAAAATACAATTAACTAAACTATTCAATTTGTCATGTAAGTAATTTAAAATAATTTAAAAGGGGATGTCTTAATGGGAGGTATCAAAGCATACACATTAACACATAAATCTATAACAACTTACATTAAAGCTATATATTAAATCCATTAAACCATAAAAATATACATTATAAAAGAATACACAATATACCAAACATGCATAACTATAGAGTTCAAATTGTAGAGTTCAATGACATATATCCAATATCCAATACATTAAGAGTTCAAATATAAAAGTACAAGAGCTACAAAAAGAATTTTATCCTAAAGCTCCTGATACATATAGTCTGGATCCTCTCTGTCTTTTATTATCTCCAAAAACATTTTATGTTCTTCAATAGGCAACCTCCACTTTTGATTGCCACGTCCTCCTTTTTGTAATGTCTCAAATCGCAACTTTGTTGCTATAACCAAGTGATTGTAATGTAAAACTTTTTTACCAGACATATATTCAATAAATTGAACACCATTTTCTCTATCTTTACTTGCTGATAATATGTTCCTTCAATAACAACTAAACTAGTCAGATATGACTTTCCATCACCATCTACAATTTATTCTGGCAATTTGTATTTTTCTTTAGTGCATCTTAGTAGATAATAATCTACACTTTCAACATTGTCAGGATCTGCAACCACAACAAAAATATCACCTAGATACAAATGCAGATTAGATAATAAATTCAAATCAAAAGTACAATAAATTAAATTTAAATAAAAGATCATGTACATGTGCACGCACTTGTAACAACCAAATCAGAAACACGCTCATAACCAGCTGAATATATAGGATCATGAATGTTTATGTCAATGTTGTTATCTTCATAAGGAGGCATTTTGATTAACTCCTTCATATCCCATTGTGAAACATATCCATTTGCAATATTCTCACATTGACTTGAATTGGATTGTCCTCAACGTAGTCAACACAGAAACATGATTTTTCTCTTACTTGAATCAATAGAAGCTTGTGTTGTTCGGTACTCATCAATTGATGTAAACTTCTAATTCCAACAATCCGTTGACAATTGTAAGGATTACATCAGTCTATATCTGTTACAAATATGAAATGAAAGTTGTACATATTTAAATCAAAAAATATGATAACATAGATGAACACAAAATTAAATTTTAATTTAGATTTTCCTACAAACTATAAATTACCTTTCACTTCCTAAAAATAATGTTTGTTGTATTTGGTGTCCTGAATAGCAAAATGATTTTTACACCATTCAACAATTTTCTTTGAATTCTCTATCGTGTTACCTGTAAATTTTTGAACTATCAGTTTAAAGAAAATACATCTAAGTTTAAATTATACTATTTGTAATATATAGATATATATATTTAACTACTGTTCACACCATTTATACCTACAAGTTCATGTTGGCGAAGCGCACGCTTTACACATGCTCCTACTCCATCATGCTCTCCTTTTCCATGTCCACTTTCAAAGAAGTTCCACAGAAACTTAACATTGCATCTAGCATGTTGCATAGCTAGCCAATTAAAGGCTTTTGCAGATTTAAATTGTCCTGCAAGATTAAGTTGTTACATATGCAAGATTATGATCACATAATAATTTAACAAGTAATCAATGAGAATTTGAAAATAAATTGAAGTGCATACACTTACCTACACAACCATCAGACCAAATCTAGTGTTGTGAAGCTTTTATCCTGTGATTCACAATATCTTCAAAATACATTGTAAAACAATGAGCCACATAGCTCCTATCATGAACCTTATCATTGTTGATATAGAAATGAACCTCCTTGATGATAATGCATTCATTTGGATTGGTACTTTCTACCTCATCCAAATCAAATTGTACATGCCTATAGGTCACTTGCACAAATATTGCAACTTGGTCAGAATGATAATATTGAGCTTGAAGCTCTGATTGAGGGAAGAATGTATAGTTCTCAGAGAAATCTAAAACTGAAAGAATACAACCAGGTGAAAAACAATTTTTGGAATCACAAAATTATTTAGCTTGCCATCTTGCACCATGAAAATGTTGGATATGTGGATAAATGATAGTACAAAACCTACTCATAAACTCAAGGTAGAGAAATTCACTCTCCTTGAATACATTTTTTTTGGATTCATCTCCTATCTTAGTTCAGTATGTCTCATATTCAAATCTCTTCCACAAAATTGGTGTTGCAATAGTAATATTCTCAATTTGCAATGGAAATTTATGTAAATCTCCATAATCACTTCATGCACTCTTTATACATTGTACTTTGAACTCTTTTGAATCTTCTGATTTCTCACATAAAATAGACTTCACAAATTGTGTCGTACTTCCAGGGATGACCATATCTGAATTAAGTACTTCCATAACCTTTTTTATATGATTGCAAATATAGATGAAACTCAACATGATTTTGGCAAAATAAAGTTATGCGTACAAATCAAGGGTGCAACCTCTCAAACATTCTTTGACATATTTTCACATCTGAAAATTCTTGTTTGAATGCTTCAAACAATTCACTTTGTGTTGTATCTATAAAATATTTTGGATGTACAGTTTTCATACCAGTCTCTTCATCTTTCATCTATATATTATCCCTTCTATTAGAAGAAACACGGGAGTGAGCAATCCAATATTTAATGACCTGTCTCTACATCTTCAAAATTTTTGTCTTTTCGGGGAAGTCTACAAATATTAACCTAATTCTTTTGAATATTTTTATCTAACATATTTCTCTTCCTGGTATATCTTTGAATAGTTCTTCTAGATACATTCAGTAGATCATAAATTTCATGTACTTGTTTTCTTTGTGTCAACCTCCTACTAGATAAAGTAGTCATCAATGCTCTAAATGCAACACTTAAATCGGCTCCTCAACTTGAGTTGTTAATGTCGTTCAATGAATCTTGCAAATTTTTAACTATTGTTCGATTTACATTGTCTCCTGATTTTTTCTTGTTATCAACACCTAGCAACTCCAGAATAGGAGCCATATATTTTTCCCTGAATAACCTAGCAAATAATTGTATTTTTCCAATGAGACTTTTATTTTGAAAATATTCATCCTAAATATTTTTGCATTGTTTTTTTATTGTGCTTCCACGTACCAATTCATTAGATGAAAATTGACTGAAAAATGAATCCTCATCCATCTCCATCAAATTGCCCATGTCAAAAGATATATTTCCACCAATTTGTTCCCTTACTTGAATTGGATCTTCTTGGACTTCAACAGGTTCGCCTTCATTACATTTTGTATGACCTTTCATTTTGTCATCCCTTATTGGATCCTATTTTCTTGTTCTATTCCTTTTATTCCCCATTGCACAATTTGTTCAAATTGAGAGCTTTGATTCACCTGCATACACAAAACCATATACTCTTGATAAAAACATAAAAAATAAAATTGATAAGTTCATAATTTAATATTGAACAATGCTTTAATTAAAAACTAAAAAAATCTTAAAAAACCAAAAAAAAAAACTTGCAAATAATATAAACCTCCTTGATACTCTTAGTTCGTAGTTTCCCTTTAATGCCCAAAAATATGCCTTTAAAACAATTTAAAAACTGATTTTATTAAAAAAGCATTTTTAAGTCAGAATAATTGATAATTGCTTTTAAATTTTAAAAAAAAAATGTTTATATATATCAACTTTGAGGGTCATCGTCATCCACGCGACCATTTTTGGTCGGCCTTAGTTTCGACAGAAATAGTTCCTGTTGAACCGGTTTCGACCGGAACTATTTCGGTCGAAACTACTTATGTGGCATCCCATGTGGCAACCAAATAAGCAGAAAAAAGGAAAAATTGGTAACATGTCAGTTCTAGGGCTTAATTATCCACCAAAACTAAATTTTTGTTAAAATCTAAAATTACTCTTTTTTAGAGCTCGGAGTCTAGATTATGGTCATATAATTTTTATAATCTTTTGATTACATATAATATATTATAAGTTAAAAAAATTGTAAGTAGGTATTTTAACATTGAAGAACATGCTTGTTCGAAATAAGAAAAGAAAAATAGCAAATCATGCCAGAAAACTTTAAAACTTATATTTAACACTAGAGGAGAGATTTCTCTTAAAGAATATATAATTTGTTTTGTATTTGGTGTAGATTTGCTAGGGAAAATTAGGTGTGAGACAAAAACTGTTAATTTCGGGTAAATCTGACTTTGAATAGTTATAACAAACAAAACATATACTGAAAACTAATCTTTCTTTTCTTCTGCACTATCTGTACATGTCATCTAAAACATATTCTGAAATCAAATGAAAAAAATATTATTTACATATATTTTGTTGGTGGGAACTAGACCCTCAATTTTCAGCATTTTTCAACAATTAAAAAATGGACTTCAACAATTAAAAAACTATGTCAATTCTTATTCAAAAAAATTTAAAAAGATTTTAGGCATAAACTACATCCAATTTTACACATTTCAGTAGTTTACATCATTTTCAAATTTTAAACACAAATACCACTTTTATGTCGTTAAAATTTAACTACTTTGCATGTCATGGTCCTCTTCCTTTGTAAAAGTGTGACATAGGTTTGTACTTTTACCCTGGGGATAACAGTGGTGGAATTTCAGCTAGAGAAATTTGGAGATTGTCAAAGCTCTGCTACTAAGAGGCAAGCAATTTCATGTATATCTTAATTTTCTAAAGTTTAATATAAGTTCCTCATCTGTAGTACTAGTTCCCCCCCTGAATTTTTCTAGGGATAATTTGTCTCAAAATATCGTGTTCATTGTGTTGCCTATTTCTTTCGTGTTTTTTGTTTGTGAAGTTGCAGTTGTGTTATTATTTAATATTAGTAGTGAATTAATTTTTGGTAGTCAAATAATTTGTATAAGATAAGAGATTAATAATCAGTAACTGTAATAGAATTTTCAAAACCCTGAAAAGAACAAACTCTTGAACTTACATCTTTATGGCTAAGTAAACATATATTCATGATCAAGCTAGTTATATTTTAAATTTTATTTGTAATAGTAGAAAATTATATTTAAAACAATGTTAAGAACCTAGAAGTTGTTTAAGAAAAAAACCTAATTTTACAATGGGTATATGCACCAAGATGGGGGACCAAAAAGGTGCCAAATGCCTTTTTGGCCCTCATCCACACGTAGGGTGCACACCCTATGGCTTGGAGTACCCAAGCCATAAGGCGCACATGCTATAGCCCACACTGCCCTATGGTTTGGGCAATTTAAACCATAGGGCGTGCGCTCTAATTTGTTGCATAAAGTTTTTGGGCAGCCCCTTTTGTGGCTTATTTTCCTTCTCCAAAGTCGCGGTATGCTTTTTTCTCTTCATAGCAGCGCATATGGGATTCATTGTGGGGTTTGCTCCATCAAACTGAAGCAAAAGATGGCTCCACAATGTCAACAAGGTCAAACCGGAAGAAGAGGTAAGTGATTCTACAACCTTGAATGCTATTTGTTTTGAAATTTAGGTTTAATTTTTAGTTTTTATTCAAATTTGATTATCAAAGTCTCTTGTCTTAAATTTTATGTTTAATTAGAGTTTTAAAATAGATTTTCTTTTAATTTCCAAGAAGGAATGATATCCCCATAGAAAATCCTCAACCAAACCCTCCATCTTCTCCTCATGAACAAATGGATGCTGAAAATAACCAAGAAAATGAACCCCAATCACCCTCACCAATTGAGAAACCTCCTCTTGGAACACATGAAAACTTGATAAACCAATTAGAAAAAGGGAAAACAAAAATAGAATCTTTAATTAGGAGGTTAAAAGATTCTATTGGTACAAATCCTAGAAGGGCAGCACTTTTAAAATCATTAGAATTGATCTTGACCCACGTAGGTTTAGTTAGTGGGCAACTAAATTTATGGCACGACAAAAGAGAAGAACAAAAGCAATATTATGCTTGATAAATTATCATATGAGGACATAAAAAAAAATCACAAAAGCTGACATTTGCAAACTCTTTAAAATGCCAAGGGAAATTGAAACTCTTAAACCCACAACAAGGAGGATCCCAATTCATTGGTGCTTAAATGAAGATATAAAAAAAAAGTTTGGGAAAGATGGTGGATGGCCTTTGATTCCCCTCCCTGTAACAATCATGAGGTTCCTATCTATTTCCTGAAGAAACTCTATTGTGAGTTTGTCCTAAAGGAAGTGCCAAATTATTTTGACTTTCTAGAGTCTCAGGGTAGAGGTGGGGGGTCATCATTTGATAGACCTATGACACGTTGTGACCCTAATGCGCCTAGGTTATCCAATGGCAAGCCACAGGTGGATCATGTTATTTTTCCTTCCAATGCGAAGGAACACATGGAGGTGGACACACTAGGCATGATTAGTTCTCTGACATAGACTCTCATTCAGTGTGCCACTCCTCTAGTTGAGGGTGACCATGGTCAGTCTATGAGGGGTCATTTTTGTCATTCTTGTGGATCCCTATGCACATTTGGTACTACCGAGAGAGAGGAAGAGGATGATGGATTGATGACTGATGATTTTCTCAATACAACATTTGGCATTGATACACAGGTAAATATTTTCAAGTTCATTAAATTTTTTTGATCATATTTCATTTTTAAATGAATGAATTTAATTAAATTAGTATCTATTGTTTATGATGAAAATTCAGGGAAAGAGTGTCGGTGGCAGTGGGATTGATCACCCAGGCCCTTTATACACTACCGCGTCAACTCCACAAGTATGTATCGAATAATACATTTTTTAAAGTATACATTTGATTATTCTATGATTATATGGATGTTTGTCTCATAACTTATTGTGCATGTACATTAGTTCACTGTTGGACCATCGACATTGATTGTAGACAGTGAAGGGCCTCATTCACATTTCATTGAGGTATGTTTATTTGCATGTTAATTTGATTTACTTGATTATATTTAATTAATAAATGAATGAATAACTAAATTGGTAGACAAATTATGACCAAAATCCAGAGTCAAAGTTGTCATGACAATTATCACATTCCTTCACCTGCCTTTGTGACGACATCATTTAGTCCACAGGTATATATGTAATAATGTATTATAATTAACAAGTCAGTGGTTTGTTCTTATATTAGTGGTTGTCTTATAAATTACCATACATGTGCACTAGTTTGATGTTGGAGCTACGACATCGACACCACACACTGAAGGATGCGATGGCACCTTCATAGAGGTATCATTTATTAATTAGTGGGGTTGTAAAATATTATAGGTATTCTTGATAACTACATAATAATCTTGTTGTTTCATTTCTAGTTAATGATAGCAGACACTCCTCCTTTTGTTCATGATAGTTTGAATCATGGCGTAGCTGCAGCTATAGCTAGTTCTGACGCATTGACGGAGGTATGAAAGAGATAACTTAATTAGAATTGTTATTTTAATAGTTTGTATTGAAATTTTTAATGATATTAATTTATGTATTTTAAATATTATTTTGATCATTTTTGTAGGGACTCATTCAACTGCAAAACATTGCAAGTTTCAATGCCATGATGAGCGGTTTTCAAGATATGCAATGTGTCAACATTCAACTGCGCAACATTGCAAGTTTTGGCATCAACCAAGATTGGGTCATAAAATGAAAATGGAAGCTAATATCAAAAAAAAGAGATAGGTTATTTTAGGCCTCTGTGACATGGTCTTGTAGCACTTAATGGATCATCGATACCCCTCAGGAGCTTCGAGAAATGGACTACTGAATATTGGCAGTTTTTTTCCTGGTGCACCTTGAGGGACACTTGGCTCCATAGTGGTCGAAAACGTTCGAGCCTCTTTGCCTTTGTGGAAGGGTCATTCCTAGAATTTACCTGGCATTCCAGAGCTTTTGGTGGAGATTGTTTGATGCCACGACGAGTGGTTTTTAAGATATGCAATGTGTTAGCATTCAACTGCGCAACATTGCAAGTTTTGGCATCAACCGAGAATGGGTCAGAAAATAAAAATTGAAGTGAATCTCTAAAAAAACACATAGTTTATTGTAGGCCTCCATGACACGGTCTTGTAGGACTTGATGGCTTGTTGATACCCCTCGGGAGTTCCAAGAAATGGACTACTGAATATCGACAATTTTAGTGCCTGGTACACCTTGAGGGATATTTGGCTCCATAGTGGTCGAAAACATTCGAGCCTCTTTGCCTTCATGGAAGGGTCATTCCTATCATTCACCTAAAATTATAGATATTTTTGCAGAGATGGTTCGATGCCACGATAAGCGTTTTCAAGATATGCAATGTCTCAGCATTTAACTGCGCAACATTGCAAGTTTTGGCATCAACCGAGATTGGGTCAGAAAATGAAAAAGGAAGTGAGTCTCCAAAAAATGAGATAGGTTATTATAGGCCTCCATGACATGGTCCTATATCACTTGACAGATCATCAATACCTCTTAGCAGCTCCGAGAAATGGACTACCGAATATCGATAATTTTGTTGCCTTGTGTACCTTGAGGGACACTTGGCTCCATAGTGGTCGACAATGTTTGAGCCTTTTTGCCTCCATGGAAGGGTTATTCCTAGAATTTATGCAACATTCTAGAGCTATTGGTAGAGACAATTCGATTCCACAATGAGCGGTTTTCAAGATATGCAATGTGTCAGCATTCAACTGCGCAACATTGCAAGTTTTGGCATCAACCGAGATTAGGTCGGCAATTGAAAATGTAAGCGAATATCACAAAACTGAGATAGGTTATTATAGGCCTCCATGACATGGTCATGTATCACTTGGTGGATTATCGATACCCCTCGGGAGATTGGAGAAACGGACTACTGAATATCCATAATTTTGTTGCCTGGTGCACCTTGAGGGACACTTGGCTCCATAGCGGTCGGTAACGTTTGAGCCTCTTCGCCTCCATGAAAGGGTCATTCCTAGAATTCACCTGGAATTTTGGAGCTATTGGAAGAGATGGTTCAATGCCACGATGAGTGGTTTTCAAGATTATTAAATGATTTAAATGTGCGGTTCGATAGTTTAAATAATTTTTTTGTAAATACATATATACAAAGAATGTGCTAGCATGAAACATGACAATAAACTTAACATATATTTCTAGAATTTGTAGGGCAAACATATTTTTTTAATTAATGATGGAAAATATGTTTACAACTCATCTCATTAGGAGCACCAGGAGGAAAGAGTTGAGAAGAGAAAACCTCTGGTATTTCCCCAAAAATAGAACAAAAAATTTATTATTAAATCTTACAAACTTCCCATTATACATATGTGGTAATGCATGAGAAATTTATAGTCCACCCAATGTGGATTCAAGGGAATTAATTCCTTTACAAATATACATGTTATATGCACATGCATTCAACTAGATTCGACATTAAAAAATTTTGGATTCACTTTTATTCCAATGAACCAGTTGGATCTTCCCTACCCTTTATTGTCTCAAGTATTGCCTCATGGTCTGACTCGCGAACCTTCCAAAGAGTTTTATTGTGTTTTTTTACTCCATATTTGGTCAAATGGGAATTTGATGTAATGAAAAGGTTGGAATATTGAATAATCTTCCTATGTGTCTCCCAATCCTCGAACAACCACAACCTAGGGTTCTTCATACAATACCGTCTAAGCCATGTACTAGTTACAACCACTGCTCCTGTAGGGTATTCTAATCCTTCATCATCTATAACTGAGTGATCCAATTTATTTTTGGCCTCAACACAATGACACAAATAATAATCCATCCCTTTGTCATTGTCTTCAGGTGCAATAACAACAAAAACATAGTCTGCAATGATAGAAGCATAACAAGGAGATTAATTCAACAAATACTTATGATAAAGTACTAAATTTGAGAGTATAAATACATGATTTGATAATTTACCTGGTTGCACTAGATCAGACAAATGGTCAAAGTCAATGGATGATTCCATTAGTCTTAGTTGCAATGTTGCTGGGGGACGATAGGAGTCAAGTGGGCTCAAAATTCATGTAGGCCATTCATCGACCCATTCCTTTGACTCACACCCATCCCAATCTTCATTTGTGCATGATGAACAAAAGCATGCCATATGTCGTGTGTGAATGATACATGAAATTTCCTTAGAGTTTCTAAAAGAGTGTAGCTCACTTGATCCTCTTAATGTACAAAAATCCTCGTATGGTGCAATGTTAGTTTCATCCATCAGCCAAAAAAATCTACGAACCGTACACTCACCTTCATTACCTAAACCCATTGTAGCATTACACCACTGGCTGATACATATCTCATCTGACAATGTTTCTTGTTCTTTATACTTAAATTCTTCGCATGCTAAGGCCCTTTTTATACATGCACCTGCACCATCATGCTCTCCCTTTCCATGACCGGCCTTTGTAAAATTGAATACTAGTGTTCATATGCATCCTACTCAACCAATAAAACATCTAAGAATTCTTGAATTTTTGATGCACAATTGTCTGATCATATGATGTGTTGACGATATGATATGCTCCTATTACTCAAATCACCATAAAATAGATGAAATCAACCGTGTATAAACTCTATAGAATGTGAATGATAATCGCTAATGTAAAAATGATACTCCCTCAATATCTTCCTATTATCCTCTATACTTTCAGGTGAATGCATAAATGCTATATGAAAAAATATAGCAACTTGTTGAGAACTATAATGCTTTTCTTGCACCTCATTTTGTCATTATAGAGTGTAGTTATCTATGAAGTCAACGACTGAAATAATGGTATCAAGTGGGAATGTGTCCTTGCACAACTTGAATTGCATATTCAACCATCAAGCTCTATGTGTATGCCTTGCATACTCATACACAATCTTGTCATGAAAAAATCTAATGAACTGATACACTGGAATATTTTCAATTACTAAATCACATCTTTTAGCCTCCTTTCCATCTTTTAGAGCATATGCAACTGTCTTATATTTTTCAAAATCCACTTTTTCATTCCCAATTGCATGTGTATGTTGGAAATAATCAAGACTAACCAAGTTACTGAGAGGGGAGGGGTGAATCAATAACACTTAAAACTTTAAGTCATTACTTGTATATATTTAACCATTCATTCATCTAATCTACTGCAAGCATGAAAATGTAATCATTCATAACACATAACACAAAGATTTGGTGACCCAGAAACCTTCCAAATAGAAAGTAAAACTGGGGTGGGGATGGTACCCACAAAACTTTGGTACTGCAGTATAAAGTTGGCCGGTTAAGGCTTACAATGATCACTTCTGATGATCTGCCCTATTAAAATCAATTAGGACTGCTAGGTCCACCTTGTTAGAGGATTTACAAACATACAATAAAGTATGCACTCTGTTAGGAGATTTACAAGAGACTGTTAAGTCTACCCTATTAAAGGATTTACAAACTGATTCAACTGTTAGGATGAAACAGTAGATCTTGACTTACAACTTTATTGCTGATAAGATCCTTTGAGTACTGATCACAGAAGGTGATAGATATGTCTATTCTGCTCCTT
>MU226959.1:1326265-1336302 GCA_018584345.1 Thuja plicata | reverse complement strand
TATACACACACATGTATATACACACCTGTGTGTGTATATACACACATGTATATACACATTTGTGTGTATATACACACATATATGTGTATATATGTGTGTATGTGTGCATATAAGTGTATATATACACGTGTGTGTGTGTGTGTGTGTGTATGTGTGTATATGTGTATATGTATGTGTGTATATGTGTATGTGTATGTGTGTACACAAGTTAAAAATACATATTGTTCAAATTAATTAAAAAAATAAAAAATAACCTTTTATTCCAATTCCACATTATGGGATCCAAACGCAAAATAGCTTATTCCAGCTTTCGTTTTGAGCAATTCTAGAATAGGCCCTTATTCTAGAATAGGCCTATTCTGAATAAGTTAATTCCATGCACCAAACGGGCCCTTAGGGTTGCCTAAGTAGGAAGACTCTCCAAACGTTAGAAACTGCCCACCGTGGGGTACTTTCCCATGAAACATGTTGAAAGACTGATTCAATAATTGCGAATAGCTCACAAAATGAAGTTCTAAAGGAATGGATCCATTTAGCTGGTTTAGCGAAATATCTAGAGACTCTAGCTGCTCCATGCCTCCAAATTTTTTTGGGATCCCCACCTTTACAAGAAATCGCAATGCTATTTGTATACACTATATTTACCGTAAATACAGTATTATCTGAAGTTCCTTCTTCTAGATGGTCTGGATTAGTCTGTGATGAATTAACTATTGCAAGCATGTTTGTAGGGTTGTTTGGAATGAGTCCTGAAAGGTGGTTGCTAGAAAGGTCAAGGATTTGTAGATTTGGAAGATCAATTACCTGGGATTGAATACTCCATTGAAATTCATTGGACCTCAATATCAAGACGTGCAGTTATGACAGGTTTCCAATCCAAGAGGGATCGTACCTTCCAAATTATTATTTCCCAAATCTAGTAGTTGCAGAGATTGGCATTACACTAATTAAATTCCCTTTTTCTTCAGAAGAAAAGAGATGCTTAGAAGTAAGGGGAAATGAATGCTAAATATATACCTTCCGATACTTAAATATTATTTTATCGAGAATGGAATCGTGTGGGGAGTGAGTGGTAGTGTCATGAGTGTGAGTCTCGATGACGTCTATTCATGTTCAACAAGTGGTAAATTCTTGCCGGTGGATATGGGGCAACATAAATGCATTCGTATGTGTTTTTTGGTCTAAGTGTATTGTATTTACATTGCAAGAGGGTGCATTCTCGTGGCCTCGTAGACGCGCTGAAAAGTCTTACTCTGATAGGATAGTATGACATGCATTGCTTTAACAGCTGATCTTATTTTTATAATTTAAGGTCTTAGATTTTCTCCAATTTTGAAATTTTGTTTCAATAACCTCTTTTCATATTGAATAGTTATAAGATCATACAATGGTACGATGGTATGCAATGCAACGCTTTAATAATCCATCTCATTCTTTGATTTTAAGGGTTTCTATACTTTTCTTGACTTTAAAATGAGTGGAAAAGTCTGTCCGGATAATATCTATCCATCTTCAACAAGTGGAGAAGTTGTATGATGCATGATGGTGTGTATATAAATGCTTTAATAGCCCATCTCCTTCTTAGATTTTTAGGGTCTAAAATTTTCTCGACTTTAAAATTGGACACTTTCAAAGTCGATCATGTTAATATTATAATCTTACTTCCTTATGTAAGAAAAATATCAAGAACATGTCTACATACTTTTAATTTTTAATATAAAGAGAAATAATATTTTTTTCTTTTCAAGCATGATTAAAATTATTTACATTTCATGTTATATTTATATGGAGTTTATATTATAATCCTACTTTCTTACATGAGACAAATATTGAACATGTCTAAACAGTTTTAAATTTTAATATAATGAGAAAATATTTATTTCTTTTCAAAGAATAAAATAGCATGATAACAATACTCTTCAATTATATATAAAAAAGAATGGATCTTCCTTTAGCAAAAATTTGCAGGTTCCTGCATAAAGTATTCAGTATTGAAAGCATCCAACACTAGTTCAATTTTTTAATGCGACCAAGTATGTTGCATTTTGTTTTGCGAAGGCACGGAGGACTCCTCCCTTCCAGACACATTCCACGCTATGTTCTAAGGACACCTCGTCTACTAAGGGTAGATGAAGAAGGGACAGAGAACAAGCATGTCCTGGCACAAATTGGTAGCCTTAAATTGCTTCAGTCAGTTCCATCCCGCGAAACAACGAAAAGTGGATCAAAATTGCTCCTCGATCACGGAACAAGAGGAAAGCAAGGAATATTGAATCAAGAAAGCTATCCTTAGCTCTGACATTACCACTTTCTAATAGATTTTTTCTCCTCATGCTTGATCCAGCTGTCATTTAGTCTATTAAGATCACTCCTTATTCCCCACCACACAAGCATTATTTTTGGGCCAGGTTGATGGTTATCCCTTCTACCTTGACTCCTAATGATACAGCAACTGGTATGCTTCATCCTCTGGTTTCTTCACCAAAAAATAAATTTTACAATATTCCTCATAGAAGATATAAGGATTTAGGGAAAAAATATAAAAAGCCAATCCTCCACCCAGGAAAAGCCCAAAATTGTTGCCATGTTCGGGCTCCAACGCTTACTAGCCATTATATTAGTTTGCATACCCCAAACCTGCAGATTGTTAGCAAAAATAAACAACCAAAGAAATTGGTTTATCTTCCCTCCCCATCGAATCCTTGAAAGCCCTCCGTATATTCTCCTCCTCATAGAAGATCTATGGGATTTCTGGGGCATGAACTATGTCCACCTAAGCCCTCTGACCCTTCTGGCTCTAATAATGGTATTTCCACCATCTCACAGACAGAACATTCCTATGTTCATAACCAAATTTCTTCCCCCCAATCACAAAATAAAGATAGAATCATCTTGACAATATATCCTATTTATGTGGTGGGAATGGAATCCTATTGCAAAAAGCATTGTGTCTTTGCAATATAGTTAGGCACCAAAGTCTCTAATCTCAAAATTGCGAGCTGGTTTTTGTCGCAGTTTGAGGATAAGGTAAGAATCTCTATTCTTCAAAATGAATTTTTATTTATTGATTGTGTGGATTTAGAAGTAAAAGAAATATTTCTTGAAGGCATATGCCCTGATTTTAATTCCCATGCTTTTCTTTTCATAGATTGGTGCCCTAAATTTGACCCTTTTGTGTCAATAATTTAGATGTTACCAAATGCATCCTCCTCTGTAACTTACATGTAGAATTTATACATAGTTCCATTGTTATCAGTATTACAAATAAAATCAGGAAATTTGTAGAATTAGATAAAAAAAATTATTCATAGATCATACGTTAAAATTGTAATAAAGCTGGATAACTCTATCAAAAAGCTTAAACCTATTACACTTTTAACTGAGCATGGCAACTTCAAGATTAAACCATGGTTTTTCTCACCCTCTCCTACAAGAAAATAGTATAACACAGTAACCCCAAACCAACTAGCAATAGATATAAAGCTAAATCTGGATAAGGGTGGATTTATTGTAGGAAATTATAATATAGTCAATGAAATTACTCTCAATCCCCTTGACTGTCCATCTACTACAGATCCTAACCCTAGATTGGATTATGAAGATGATTATAGTGAAGCTATCATGACTTCAATGCATAATAATGGGAAAAGTCAAGAAAGGGATAATAATGAAATTCACAAACCCCTAGAGAACATAACATCACCCGAAACAGTAATACAATATAAACAAATCAAACAAAACCAAAAGAAATCAAGAAAAGATACCTTCCCAATCAATATTCAAAATCAAACAAACTTTCAAAATATTAGCTATGATTTCCTCAATACAAATACTTTTAACAAATTTCATCCCAATCCTGAGGAACACAATCGCAATAATCTAGATAGTAATGTTGACAAGGAAATCACCCTAGATGACTATAGAAATTCCCTGTTATTAGTCAGAGACCAAGCAGAAGCAGTAAAATAATTTGTAGAGAAATAACTTAGCAACATGCATGACAACCCATTTGAAGAAGAATATTTCTTCAAAGAAGTCAATTCTATGGACCAAAGTTTTTGTAAAAACATAAAAGTAGTAGATGAGCCAGTAAGAGAAGAAGAAATCACAAACAAAGAAACAAAAATGGTAGCCATTATAGAGGAAAATGAAGCTCTTAAGGAATATATGGAGAATAATGAAAGGTTATTGCCTAAGAACTCTGACTTGTGCCTAAAAATGGAAATTGAATCAATTAGAGACTGCTTAGGATTTAATACAAATAGTAATGATATGGACATGTGAAGCGAGAACAACAATCTTAATACAAGCAATAACAATAAAGGAAATACTATGAATCCAATAGAAATTCACAATTCCATGACAAATATAGTTCAACATGAATCAGAAAGAAGAGACAATGTACAATGTTATAACAAACATGTCATACAAGAGAATAACCCCACAAGAACCGATATGCGTGCTGAAGACAATAATCCTTTTTTGAATTCAGATACCCAACCAAATATTAGAATATCGATGGAACTGGAAACCTTGCATAATTTTATTGGTTATCAATTTTATGATGAACAAATCTTAGAAGAATATGGTGAAAACATCCTTCAAAACCTTGGTAGAGACCCAAACATTCAAAACAACGCTCTTAGGGTAGAGGATAGCAAAGAATTATCAAGATTTAAAGATAGTATCCTCAGAGAAATTGTAACTAACTCAAAGACGGATCATGAAGCCACAAAGATCAATAAAGTAGAAGTGGAACTTGGGATTGCAACCATAATTTTTGGGCTGGATACCCCAATCATCACCAAAATACCTAAAAAGAGAGGTAGGAAGCCAACCAATGAACTAAGATTTAGGGATGGACAAGTAGATAATCAGACCAAACTCACAATTCTATTTGATGCAGGGAAGGGGAAGTTCCTTTCCAAGGCCAAATGAAAGTCACCTCATGGAATGTTAGGGGATTGAATGCCTCTAACAAGAAAATATTACTTAAATGTAATCTTAAACTTTTTGATTCAGCCATTATCCTTATTAAAGAAACTAAATTAGGGAAAGAAGAGGCCAAATCCTTAGAAAGAAAATTAGGTATCTAGAAAGATTATTGGACCGCATCTATTGGTGCCTCTAGTGGACTTTCCAATCTGTGGGACCCCAGGAAGGCTAGCTTTGACCCAATTAAAGCTAACACTAGAACTGGATCTCAGGTAAAATTAAAAGTATAGACAACAACATAAGATTCATTATTAACAATATCTATGGTCCTATTAGTAACAATGACAAGAAATCACTATGGGATTTAGTGGGAAATTTTATTAATAATAACCCCGAATCACATATAATAGGGGGTGACTTCAATGCAATATTAGATTGTAAAGAAAACTTTGGAGGATCCTCCTATGTCCACTAATCTCAAAAGGATTTCTATTCTTGGCTCAAAGATCTTAATCTTTTAGATATCATATGTACAAATGGAACCTTTACTTGGAATAAAAGATGATAAGGATTCAACCAAATTGCAAAAAAATTAGATCTCTCTCTTTAGGGGAGAGTGGGGATTATTTAGCTTTACATTAACCTCAGAAATACTTACCACAAGTGGTTCAGATCATTTCCTGGTCAGACTTGACATTCAGGAGGATGCCAAACCAAAGCACAACCCCTCTAAATTTGAAAAGATGTGGTTTAGCCATATAGATTTCTTGACTAAACTATAACAAGGTGGAATGAAGATCATTTCAAAGGATCCAAAAAAATTTTCTTTATGGCCAAACTTAAATCTTTAAAATGGAAAATTCTTAAGTGGAATAAGGAACACTTTAACAATATTTTTGAAGAATTTAACATGCAATTGAGGCAGAATAAACAAAGTAAATGAGGAAGTCATAAAAAATGGAATGAATTAAGAGAGATATCTAAAAGAAAATGAATTATTATCCAAACAAGCATAAGTGCTGAGTAAAGAGGAAATATATTGGAGGAAACAATCTAGGGAGATCTGGCTCTCAGGGGAAACAGAAATACAAATTTTTTTTGTAATAGTACAGGCTTAGAAGAACTCTCTCTCTCTCTCTCTCTCTCTCTCTCTCTCTCTCTCTCTCTCTCTCTCTCTCTCAACTTATGGAGAATAAAATGAATATTTTTTACTTCTTCAAAACCCGATCGGGTTTTGAAGTACTTTTTTCTTTTTAGAACCCCATCAGGTTTTGGAGTTAATTTTTCTTTTGAGAACCCGATCGGGTTATTTGAAAATTAGAAACTCGATCGGGCTATGGCTTGGCAAGAGGCTTGAAAAATGACCCAAAGGCTTGGAGGCTCATTTTCCCTCTAGTTTTGTTCTTTTGGACGTTTTTTCATCTTGTAAGATGATTTCTCAACTTTATCTTCATCGGGTTTACAATTTGTCAACTGGGTAGCTTTATAATTTTCACCATATAATCTCATACATCTTCTTAGCTTTCTAACCGTATAATTTTTTCTATTTTTGGACAACATTAGCAAAGTAAACTTTAATTTTCTTTACCAGTGTCTTGATTGTACTCACAGACATATGTCTACCATTTTTTTAATAACTTTAGAAATACTTAATAAAATTACAAATAAATTATATATTATTGTTCTACACTTGATTCTATACACTTTTCAAAAAAAATCTTTCATTTTTGATTATTTTGATGCAAGTTATGCCCAACGCACTAACAGGGACCAAATTTTTAGGATGCGATCACTTCAAAAAATCACAGAAAAAAAATACTCATTAGAAAATTACAATAAAATACACCACTTCTAGATATCACTCTTACCTATCATCCTACCAAAGGGATTTAAAACATATTGAATATAACTATACCTTTTGTACCACACACGGAAACAACTATGTTATGTTTTTCCAAAAAAATCAGGAACATGTTTTTGTGCGTGTGAGGTATGACCCTCTTAATATTATCAGGTTTTAAAAAACAATAGTGTTATAGAAACTAGATTCAGAGTACTACAAATTTTTTTTTTACACATCTTCTTATTTTGAGTGCATGACCCTCAAACTCCTGTTCCAAGTTCAGGTTTACCCGCTTTCAGAAAAAATGTGCACTTATACCCCCCTTTTTGGTCCACAACTTGGTGCACACACCCTATTATTTCTAAGTTTGGGATACCTAATTATTTGCATAGGTTTAAGCCTTTTGTCGCAGCTATCATTTCCACCATAGCTCCATCAAATTTTATCTTATACAACACTAGTTTTGGTGGAGTCCATTAGCATTGAGCTTTGGACGCTTTACTCTTTGCTCCCCACAGGCCATATTGGGGTGGTACAATTAGGCCATTCCATTTTTTCTGCATGGAGTTATCCCATGAGGAGAAGATTCCTTCGGTGTGATTTGTATTTCTAATACTATTATTAAGGGTTTCTACAATGTTGATCTCAATTTTTTCAAGAAGGGCATTAGAGGATATCTCTATATTTTTAAAAATTCTTATGTTTCTTTTCTTCAAGAGTTCCCAAACTACTATGGATGGTGCTATTTTATATATTTTATTATACATGTGGGATTTGAGCTATGTGGGCCAGCATGTAATAAAGTCTAAAAAGTTCATTATGGGCTGAAGGCCAATTTAGCTTTAACTTAATGTTACTCCAGCATGTTTGGGAATAAGGACAGTTAAATAGGATGTGGTCAATAGTTTCTTCTGCATGTTGGCATAGTGGACATCTTTAGGGGCCCTCAAAACCAAATTTTTTTAACAATTCCGCTGTAAGAATTTGTTCTTGGAGGGTTTTCCATAAAAACATATATGATTTTGGTGAACATACTTTATTCCAACGGAGTTCTAAAAGTAGGTCAATTTTTCGCAAATGCATATTATTCAATATGAGGTTGTAACCATCCTTGACATTGTACTTACCATTGTTAGAACCAACCCATATAAATTTTTTTGGTCTATTTTTAAGGATGAACTATCTGATTTTAAGGATGTCCATGAGTGTCTTCTTTTGATCCTCATTCAAAGATGTTTTCTCAAATGAATTCCATGTCCATCCTGAAGTAGTATTATGGTGATCTTTACTAATGTACTATGAGAGTTTGTCACCCCATTCTTGGATTAGGGTTCTTTTGATGTTGGGGTCTAGATAGGTTTTGTCAAGGGCTTCCTAGCCCCCACATTAATCTTCCTATAATAAGATGTTTTCTCCATTTCCAATATCCCACGTCAGATTATTGTCTATTAATGGTTTGCATTTCATCATAAAATTCCATATTTGAGATCCTTTAACATGATTTTTGGTTTTGAAGATGTTAATTGGTTATGCATCTTTGATTTATTTCTGGAGGAAAGTTTGGAACCATTTCCTATTAGGATGTTTCAACAGGTTCCATACTAATTTAGCTCGTAACACTTTATTTTTCCATTGGAGATCTTTTATCCCTATTCCTCCATTCTATTTAGGTTTACATATATTATCCCATTTTATTAAAGCCATTTTTTTTGTTTTATGATGTTCCTTGCCAAAAGAAGCTTCATAATTTTGATTCTAACTTACTTTTAATCCCATTCGCGACTGGGAGGATAGATATCTGATAATTGGGAATAGTAGAGAGGAAAGATCTAATCATTGTTTCCCTACCAGCATTGGAGAGCCATCGACCTTTCAATGTATTTTTCTTTGGTGTAATTTGGAGTGTATGGGATCCCATAGTTGAGTATTTCTTATACCTTTATATAAAAGGATAGATTTCTTGATTCAATATTCCTCGCTTTCCTCTTGTTCCATGATCAAGGAGCAATTTTGATCCACCCATCGTTGTTTTGCGGGATGGAACCGACCGAAGCAATTTAAGGCTGCCAATTTGTGCTAGGACACGCTTGTCCTCTGTCCCTTCTTCATCTACCCTTAGCAGATGAGGTGTCCTCAGAACATAGTGTGGAATGTGTCTAGAAGGGAGGACTCCTCCGTGCCTTCGCAAAATAAAATGCAACATACTTGGTCGCATTAAAAAAATTGAACTGGTGTTGGATGCTTTCAATACTAAATACTTTATGCAGGAACCTGCAAAATTTTGCTAAAGGAAGATCGATTCTTTTTTTTTTAATATAATTGAAGAGTATTGTTATCATGCTATTTTTTTCTTTGAAAAGAAATAAATGTTCTCATTATATTAAAATTTAAAACTGTTTAGACATGTTCAATATTTGTCTCATGTAAGAAAGTAGGATTATAATATAAACTCCATATAAATATAACATGAAATGTAAATAATTTTAATCATACTTGAAAATAAAAAAATATTATTTCTCTTTATATTAAAAATTAAAAGTATGTAGACATGTTCTTGATATTTTTCTCACATAAGGAAGTAGGATTATAATATTAACATGATCGACTTTGAAAGTGTCCAATTTTAAAGTCAAGGAAATTTTAGAGACCCTAAAAATATAAGAAGGAGATGGGCTATTAAAGCATTTATTTACACACCATCATGCATCATACAACTTCTCCACTTGTTGAAGATGGATAGATATTATCCGGACAGATTTTTCCACTCATTTTAAAGTCAAGAAAAGTATAGAAACCCTTAAAATCAAAGAATGAGATGGATTATTAAAGCGTTGTGTTGCATACCATTGTATGACCTTATAACCATTGAATATGAAAAGAGGTTATTGAAACAAACATTTCAAAATTGGAGAAAATCTAAGACCTTAAATTATAAAAATAAGATCAACTATTAAAGCAATGCATGGCATACTATCCTATCATAGTAAGACTTTTCAGCACCGTCTACGAGGCCACGAGAATGCACCCTCTTGTAATGTAAATACAATACACTTTGATGCAGAGCCTTACAATATCCCCTTAAGGAACCTAGAATCAACCTGAGAATTCAACAATGTCTTGGAATCAACTCAAGGATTCAAGTTCAACTCAAGGTTCAGATGGAAGTCCCTGACTTGGTAGATCACTTCCACACACCATTCTTCTGAATTCATTCCTACTTCATTGCCATAATCTCCTATTGCATCAATTTCCTCCTAGG
>MU226959.1:1314198-1324852 GCA_018584345.1 Thuja plicata | reverse complement strand
TAATGGCCATATTACATTCAATATTGACCTTATAGGTCTTTATCAACCACATTTATATCTAGATCATCAAGTGACCCTAAATGTCTTTATGTAGCCTCCTGCTTGTGATCTTGGTGCTCCTGCACCACACTTAGACCAAAAAACACATACGGATGCATTTATGTTTCCCCATAGCCACTGGAAAGAATTTACCAGTTGTTGAACATGAATAGATGTTATAGAGACTATCACTCATGACACTACCACTCCCTCCCCACACGCCTCCATTCTCGATAAAATAATATTCAAGTATCGGAAGGTATATAGTTAGCATTCATTTCCCTTTACTTCTAAGCATCTCTTTTCTTCTGAAGAAAAAGGGAATTTAATTAGTGTAATGCCAATCTCTACAACTACTAGATTTGGGAAATAATAATTTGGAAGGTACGATCCCTCTTGGATTGGAAACCTGTCACAACTGCACGTCTTGATATTGAGGTCCAATGAATTTCAATGGAGTATTCCATCCCAGGTAATTGATCTTCCAAATCTAAAAATTCTTGACCTTTCTAGCAACCACCTTTCAGGACTCATTCCAAACAACCCTACAAACATGCTTGCAGTAGTTAATGCATCACAGAGTAATCCAGACCATCTAGAAGAAGGAACTTCAGATAATACTGTATTTACGGTAAATATAGTGTATATAAATAGCATTGAGATTTCTTGTAAAGGTGGGGATCCAAAAAACATTTGGAGGCGGAGAAGCTAGAGTCTCTAGATATTTTGCTAAACCAGCTAAATGGCAACATTCCATTGGAACTTCATCTTGTGAGCTATTCACAATTCTTGAATCAGTCTTTCAACATGCTTCATGGGAAAGTACCCCAGTGGGCAGTTTCTAACCTTTGGAGAATCTTCCTACTTAGGCAACCCTAAGCTAAGCGGGATTCCATTCACCAATACAAGCGTTTGTAACAGCTTTTCTAGAAATAACAACTCCACAAGCATTAATGTAGGTGATAAAACAGAGAATGCAGATGCTCAAATGAAAGGGTGGGCACTGGTAGTTGGATCGAGTTATGGTTTGGGATGCTCTACTATTATTGGAATATTGACTTTCAATAACAAGGTGGGAAAGAGATTCTTCAGTCTATATGACGCTACGATTTTAGCCGTTGATCTGTATATAAGAGGGTTTTATTAGTATATGGCCACTGCAAATTCAAAATTAATCTTTAGTTTTATATTTGTATTAATATCCATTTTAAGTTCATATTACAATGTTTCTTCACCTTGGTTTGCAACACCATCAAAATTTAGTACTTTATGACTACTTTCATGGGTCATCTTGGACCTTCTGCAAGTAGTTAAGTTGTTGGAGTTGGTTCTATTGTTGTTGTTGGCATTCATGTTTTGTCACTGATGTCAACTTATGTTTCTACTATGGCTGAACATGCTGGTTATTACTATTACTTGGATGACTGGAAGAAGTGTACGAGTACTATATGGAAGACTTAGAGCATACGAAGATAGGGATGTGTACAATAATTTTTTGTGATCTTATGTCTAAGATTGCATGTGTTAAGATGACATATTGAATAAGTTACAGATGTTTTACTGAAGACTGGATACTAGTCCGTGACAGAGAAGTGTGACAAAGTTAGTCTCTGTGTTTTAAGGATAACTTGCGTTCGACATGGGTTCTGGTTATGCGAGCTTGAGGGATGGCAGAAGACATGATGATGAATGTTTTTTATGTTTCATGAGTTGTAGGACTCTTGGTGACGTCATTTGTGGCGTGTGATGTGGAGGAGACCTATTTGGGGCGAACTTTGGAGATGAAACATGTATTGTGATTTACAAGCGTGGATTACTGATCTTGCATTATATTTGATGAATTGTATTTGATTTTTACTTATTATAGATACCATGTGTATCTTAGCGATGGGTTATGTAATCATTTGTTCATTGGGGAAGCTTATTTGGCTGACCTAATTGATTATTATAATAGGGTATATCTAGGAGAGATCTTTTCTTGTTGAAAAGGAGAGAGTGTGCGAAAAGAGAAAAATATTTTGTGGAAGCTATGAGCTTGTGTCTGCTAGATGTAGAGCCGAAATTGTGATTATGATACTTCATTAGATCTGATCAAGCAAAGACAGTTGCTATTAGACAGTTCAGTAGATTGTATATCTCTATACATTTTTAATTCGGATAGTGAGTCCTGAAGGTGGATTTAACCTTCTTTAGGCAGTGTGCCTGGGTAGTGAGCCTACTGTTACCCTTGAATCCTAATAGGGTTTGTCCTCTAACAAGGACTATGTACTGTAATGCATCAATAAGCTTCTAACAGTGCTAAATATTTTAACAGACATACTATATTCTCAGTATATTATTTATGGGTGCTAATTCCCACTGGGGTTTTACTTTTAACATGGTTTCCTCAACAACAAAGGATTTTATTATGGTGTTTGTATTTACTATGTTATCATTTGGATTAAATTTTTGTTTTATAAAGTTTAATGTTTAATAATTTGTCTCACAACTGATTAACCCCCCCCCCCCCCCNCACAACTGATTACCCCCCCCCCCCCCCTCTCAGTTGTGTTGGTGGACTATTATTCCTAACAATTGGTATCATAGCTACTGGTCCTTAGAGAGAAAGCTTAATAGCTTGAGGTGATCATTAAAGATGGCATTCTATAGGAAGGATAGTCTGAAGTTTGATCCTAAAAAATTTGACAGTTGGAAGAACAAGATGAGAACACATTTTCTATGCTTGGGAATTGACTACTAGATGATTACAAAGAAGGATGTACAGACAAAGGTTGTGGATGAACTAGATAAAGCTACTAATGAAGAAAAGAAGATATTCTTATATAATATGGTCGCAAGAGAAGCATTAATTAGTGCACTCTCTGAAGGTGAATTCATAGAGGTAAAAGATTTAGATTCTCCACATGAAATTTGGACCAGATTGGAAGCACTGTACGAAGGAGACAAGTTTACAAAGTAGGCGAAGTTGCAAAACTAGAAGACAAAGATGGAAATGTTGAAAATGAGAGATGATGAGAATATTAGAGAATATGCACATAGAGTTACTGAATTTTTTACTAGCATTAGAAACTCTTGAGGCACTTACAGTGAGGAAGAAGTGATTGCAAAAATTTTTAGATCCATGACAACTGTATACAAAACTAAAGTGCAAGCAATAGAAGAAATCATACCTTTGACAATTAACTTCAACAGAGAGATGTTGATTGGAAATTTAACTACCTTTGAGGCTGCAAAGCTAGGAGATTATCTACCAAAGACAAAATCAACATTCAAGGCAATTGTGCATGGAAATAAATACCTTATCAAGTCTAGCGAGCAGTAGCAGAAGTAATCTAAAAGAAGAGCTTGGAGATTATGCTGATGAATGGGAGAAGATGCAGGAAGAAGAAAGAAAGTTATATGAAATTGTTTCCCTGATTGCAAGAAGAGAAAAAAGAGGTAAAGGTAAGTTTGAAGGAAAGATACCTTTGAAATGTTTTTCATGCAATAAGATAGGTCATTTTGCATCGAGATTTTCTACAAGGGTTTCTAAACACAAACCTAAGTTTTATAGATATGATTATTCAAAGAATAAAGAATGTTACTATGCTAGTGAAGGTGTTTCTGATTATGATACTATTGATTATGATGAGATTGGATTTATTTCTATTAAGGATGATGAGTTACCTAATCATGAATAAAAATCCCTAGTATCTCATGTTGAAAATAAATATGAATGGATCATAGATAGTGGATGTTCACATCACATGACAAGTGATAGAAATAAGTTTGTTAAACTGAGTATGTATGATGGTGGTGTAGTAATATATGGTGACAATACTCCAAATCTTATCATTGGAGTGGGATCTATTTCTCTGGATGGAAAGACTAATACTGATAATGTACTACTTGTTGATGGACTTAAGCATAATTTGTTAAGTGTTTGATAACTTGTAGACAAGGGTTATCAACTCAAGTTCATTTATGGGAAATGTTCTATCATAAGTAAGACAAGAGACTTAATCGCATCTGGTACTAAATCAAGAAGTAATGTATTTGAATTAAATACATATGAGGCTTCATGTTTTATTGCAAAGATTGATGACAGTTGGTTATGGCACAGAAGATTATGTCATGTGAACTTTGGTAATATTGTAAATGCATGTATGATAAATGTTGTTAGAGATCTACCAAATATTGTAAAACCATATAACACCATGTGTAGAGAGTACCTAATGGGAAAAGACTCGAAGTAGTTTTCAAAGAAAATCTTATTCAGCTATGCAGGAAGAATTGGATCTAATAAAGAAGGACAACACTTGGGAATTGGTTCCAAGACCTAAAAAAATGTTATAAGAACTCAATGGGTATTGAGAAACAAGATAGATGAGGAAGGAACAATGGTAAGAGAGAAAGAAGACATGATTTACAAATTGAAGAAAGCACTATATGGACTAAAACAGGCACCTAGAGCATGGTATGCGAGATTGGATACATATATGTTGAGTCTTGGTTTCAGAAAAGGTAATGTTGATAGTAAATTATATTTGAGAACTAGTAAAAAAAAATTTGATAATTGAAGTTTTTGTAGATGATATTATCTTTAGACGCAATGATGAAATGAGTAAGAAGTTCTCTAAAGAAATGGAAAATGAATTTGAGATGTCTATGATAGGTGAAATGAAATTTTTCCTTGGCTTACAAATAAATCAGAATAAAGATGAAATTTTCATTTCTCAGACTAATTATCTTAAGGAAATGTTGAAGAAATTTGGAATGGAAGATTGTAAACCAGTTGGCACACCCATGGTGCATGGTTATAAAATTACTAATAATGATGAGAGTCAGACTATTTTGTAGTCAAAATATAGATCAATGATTGGAGGTCTACAATATCTAACTCGCACCAGACCAGATATTGCAAATGCAATTGGAACTGTAGTGAGATATCAAGAAGATCCTAAAGAGACACACCTTGTTGTTGTGAAAATAATTTTCAGATAATTGAAAGCAATAATAGAGTATGGGGTATGGTATGAAAAATATGATTATTTTATCTTGCATGCATATATTGATGTTGATTGGGAAGGCATTGTGGATGAAAAAAAGAGTACAAGTGGAGGAGCATTTTTCCTTGGAAAAGGGCTTGTTTCATGGTTAAGTAAGAAGCAGAATTGTATAGCTCAGTCTACTGTTGAGTCTGTGTATGTTGCTGCTACTATTAACTGCACTCACATTGTTTGTATGAAGCAGATTATGAAGGACATTGGAATAATTTTTGAAGAGCTAGTGGTTATCCATTATGATAACACTAGCACAGTTAACATGTTGAACAATTGAGTAATGCATTATAAGACTAAGCATATATATCGATAAAGTAGCATTACTTGAGGGACAAGGTAGAAGAAAAGGAAATCAGGTTGGAGTACATAAGTACAAAGGAACAAATTGTTGATATATCTACTAAACCTTTTCCAAAAGATGCTTTTGAGTATCTCAGAAGCATGCTTGGGGTCAGCGCCCCTCCTTGTGGTAATTAATTGATGCAATAATGCATCAGTCCAGTAAGCTATCAAAGCTATATCATTTTCTGGACTTGATGCTTTTATCTACTCCTCAATGGGAGTGATCACAGGTACTGAATAGTTTCATTTGGGTGATTTTGCACCTAGTTATTGCAGCCATGAAGATTTGAAAAAGCTACACCTTGCAAAGCTATGATGATCGGAGATTGGTTAATGGCATCCTTTTCCATTGATGTCACAGGGGGAGAAATTCAATTATGAAAATCCCTATTGGTTAGGGAAACCTGTATTCAGGATATCGAGAAGATTGTGTTGAGTACTTTTGGGTTGATGGGGTTTCAAATATGTTTCCATCAATGCCAAAGGGGGAGATTGTTGGAATTGGTTCCATTGTTTTATTTTTTCATTCATGTTTTGTCACTGATGTCAACATATGTTTCTACTATGGCTGATCAGACTGGTTATTACTGTTACTTGGATGATTGGCATAAGTGTATGGGTACTGTATAGATGATTCAGAGCATGCAAAGATAGAGATGTGTAAAAGAATGTGTTGTGATCTTATGTCTAAGATGGAAAATTGAATAAGTTATAGATGTTTTATTGAAGACTAGATACTAGTCCGTAACAGGGAAGTGTGACATACTTAGTCTCTATGTTTTAAGGATCTAACTTGCGTGCGACATGGATTTTGGTTATACGAGCTTGAGGGATAGAAGAAGAAATGCTCGGGGATATTTTCTATGTTTCATGAGTCGTAGGACTCTTGGTGATGTCATCTAGGGCATGTGATTTGGAGGAGACTTATTTGGGGCTGACTCTAGAGATGAAGCATGTATTATGATTTGCGAGCGTGGATTACAAATCTTGCATTATATTTGATGAATTATATTTGATGTTTACTTTTTATAGGTACCATATTATCTAAGAAAGGGGTTATGTAATCATTTTTTCATTTGGGAAGCTTAATTTTCTGGCCTAATTGATTATTGTAATAGGATATATAGGAGAGATCTTTTCTTGTTGAAAAGGAGAGAGTGTGCGAAAAGAGAAAGACATTTTGTGGAAGCTGTGAGCTTGTGTCTGTTGGATGTAGAGCAGAAATTATGATCAAGTGATACTTTATTGGAACTGATCAAGCAAAGACAGTTTCTATCAGAGAGTTCACTATATTGTATATCTCTATATATTTGTAATTTGAACAGTGAGTCCTAAAGGTGGATTTAACCATCTTTAGATAGTGTGCATGGGTAGTGAGTCTACTATTACTCTTGAATCCTAATAGGATCTGTCCTCTAACAAGGACTAAGTAATGTAATGTATCAATAAGATTCTAACAGGGCTAAATATTTTAACAGGGATATTATACTCTCAGTACATTATTTGTGGGTGCTATTCCCACTGGGGTTTTACCTTTAATAGTCTTTCCTCGACAACAAAGGATTGTGTTATGGTGTTTGTATTTACTGTGTTATCATTTGGACTAAAGTTTTATTTTATAAAGTTTAATGTTTAATAATCTGTCTCACAACTGATTCACCCCCCCCCCCCCTTAGTTGTGTTGGTGGACTGTTATTCCTAACATAAGTTTCTACAAGAAGAAATTGTTTCTAATACCAATTGTTGAACACACTAAAAAATGAAGAGGTGGATCCATCAATCTTAAAGAAAACCTTAAAATTCTACTATCATTAAAACTTATTAATAATCTTTATCCAACTAATAACCAATAAAAGACAATTTAATGAGCCTGGAATACATGAAAACCAATTTTTTACATGGATAATCCAATATGGAAAAAGCTACAACTATAGTTACACTCACTATGTGAATAATGTTAATATAATGTTTTAGATCATAGGCCAAAGAAGCTCACTACTATTGATTAGGACTTCTAGGCTAAGAAGTACAACCTTAGGGAAATATAAAAGGGGCTTGCAAGACTGAGATGGATAATTAGAAGGCAATATATAATGTGACTTTTAGACTAAAGTGCAATATTATAGAGAAAGCACAAATTTGTACAACCTTCCAAAAGTGCTCATTGTCTTCTAGTAGGCACGGGGAATTGATGAAATAAAATGAAAAATTTCTCATTATCATGAAATTATTCTCGACCACTTTTTAAAGAAACCAACATCATACTAAAAATAATTCACATATTCACTACCTCAAACTCAATCACATCAAAAGATATTATCATCAAAGTGCATCACAAACTAATATTTTCAAATTTTAGCTTCCAATTTCACATGTATATTTAATCCACTTCCAATCTATAATAAACCCAAATACCTTCGTACACACGCGCGCGCACACACACACACACACACACACACACACACACACACTTGTTCATTGAAAATCTCAACTAGGTCATTCATGGTACAAATAAACATTATTTACATTATGTTGGCCACCATGAACACCTGTGCTCAATGTGGTCCCCTTAAGGATATCAAGGAAAACTTAATACATTACAACACAACTTCCTCAATCAATTCAAAAAAATTACACTCAATGCAACATCCTTGAAAATTAATCAGATATAACATGTATAAAGACAAGTTAAAGAACATTAATGGATCGGCCCAAAAAAAATCCTTAAGTGAAAATTGCCTTATTTGGATCTAAAAATGACATGGTAAGACCTATAAAAGCATTTTAACTTAGCCTAAAATGCATATATTTAGACCAAAATATCATAAATTAATTAAGATAATTATCTAAGTCAAACAAAGACCACTAAAGTCAACAATGTCAAATAGAATAATAACACATATTAACTTGCAATGTAAACTAACACATGAATTCTAAATTGGAAGATTACATGAATATTCTAAAAATGTCCACCAAGCAACACACCTAAATACAACAATGTGGAGCATTCTTTAAACTAGTCCTAGGAACAAACAACCTCACTATCAACAAAGAACAAATCACAACTTTAGCATCTAAACTGCTAGAAACTTAAAATCATAATAACTTATAGCAGTCACAAACCATAGATATTACAACCATAACCACAAGCCACCAACTTCTTTTATGAAGGAATGTGGAACATTGTCTTATAAGGACTTCAATACTTTTTCCTGCAATTTATAGCTTGCCATATTGTCACCTATTGAAAACGCCTCATATTCACTCAACATCATCACTACACACAAGGAGAAAATGAAATTTCAAACCAATGACAACATCAAGAAACACATCACTCCATCACGTTGACATCAATACAAACAACAATTAAATATTAATGACAACACTAAATACATACTTATATCACTCAATATATTGAGATGTTTTTGTGCTAATATTCACAAGGTTTCAAAATTTTGCTTTGTAATAATTATACTATCTATTTCTATAGAATATTCCTCCATTATGAGATCCTTAACATAAAATTTTTACTTAAATGATTAATTGAATTGTAATCCAATATGATTTCTATAAAAGCATATTCAATAAACATTGACTAATTATAACCTATTATAGATATAAAGAAAAGGAAAAGAGAAGGAAATAGATTAAATAAATGACTAGAGAATTTGATCATAGTTCTTAATAATATTATTAAGTTAAACAAGTCTCTCCTTAAATAATTTTTTTAACAAACTAGAATTAACTTGAATAACTACAAAATTTAATCACGTTACTTGATAATTTTATTAATTTAAACAAGTTTCCACTTTAATGAGTTATCAAACAAATTAGAATTAGCTTCATCTACAATATGATCTGTGTAAGAGTCCTAAAAAATATGACTTAGATAAATCTAATGATTCATGAGGCCATTGTGTGTGCCCACATAAAACATATAGTTCAATAATCAAAACAAAATAAGTAGAATTATTTTAAAAAATAATTGATTGTGAAAAATATTGGTATAGATTTATAGTATACAAAAAAATTATCTTTTCAAAGCATAGCCCTGAGTATATATATTTTTTGTAAACAATTTATGTGGATTGCTCTAGTCATTCATCTCTAATCATATTATAGTGGTATTAGTACTAATAATTAACTATAGGTACAATACATTCTTCAATAGATGAAAATCTTAATTTAGATTTAATTTTCTTATGAATCCAATCCATATGGTAATCTTTTAATAGATAGTATCATAGAAATATGTGTAAAATAGGTTATATCAATAAGGGGAAATAATTATTAGGTGTAAGGGGCATAAAGGGTAATGATATGCTTTTTTCCTCAATCATTGCTCGTAGGAGTATGGAACAAGTTGGGGTTTGGGTTCTCTAAATAAACAATTAGAAATATTCTCATCTCTCTTTTATTTTGGCTTTCATGAGGTTACAAAGATGAATTGATTATGTTATTTATGTGGGTATTGCATTGAAATTTATTTTGTCCAAAGTGATTCAAATGGTGGAGATTGTATACTACATAAGGGATACATGTTCGATTCATTAAGATGAATTTGAACTTTTCCCACCTTATGGGATAATATACAAGATAAATAAGAAATAAATTTCCTTGTGGGAATCGACTACTTATGGCCTTCATACATCAATGTTTTCTTAAGTGTGTTAATGATAAGGAAAAAAAAGTCTATTTTTCAACATTTAACTCTTTTATATAAAAGCTTATTGAAACCTTTTTTAAATAATTATAAAATAATATAGTAAAAAGTGAATTTCAAAATCGTGATATTTCCATCAAGACTCATCAATTGTGTAGTCTTTTGGGTCAAAATCATTGACCCATGTTTCATGAGTAGTGGTTCATAAGAACCTATCTCTAATGAGAATGAATGAAACACTCAGCACTTATTGCATCTAGGTGATGCTCATAGAGGTGAAGCAGTGATACTTCCCGGGAGGTCACCCATCCCAGTACTACTCTAGCTCGAGCTCAAGCAGTACTGGGATGGGTGACCCTCTAACAAGTCTTGGTGCTTCACCTCTATGTGCATCACCTAGATTAAGTGTGCTTGAGCTAGAGTAGTACTAGGATGGGTGATCCCCTGGGAAGTCTTGATGCTTCACCTTTGTGAGCATCAAGTAGATGCAATGAGTCCTAAGTGTTTCATTCATTCTCATTAGAGACTGGTTCTTCTGAACACTACTCATGAAACATGGGTCAATGAG
>MU226959.1:1273045-1314154 GCA_018584345.1 Thuja plicata | reverse complement strand
TGAATCGTAATAGCAATATCACATTTTGACTTGCTGTGGAAAATATCTGCTATTTATCAATTTTTAAAATTTTAATAGATAGATATGAGATGGGTGAGCGCGCATACACACACACACAGATATATGTGTGTGTGTGTACACACACACACACACACACACACACACACACATATATATATACATATACATATATATATGTATATATATATACACATATATATACATATACATATATATATGTATATATATATACACATATATATATATATATATATAGTTTCTTGTAGTTTACCTTATAAACAAGTATTGATTTAATTTAATAAAATCTTATGAAATTTCTTCAAGACTTTTCATTTAGGAATATGTGATAATTGATGAGAATGAAATTTCTAGTTACATATATGTCATTATAAACAAAAAGGGATGACATTTTTATTTAAATACTTTACTATTTGTAAAAATAAGAAATAAATAATAATAATTATGTAATATAGAAATGAAATTAAAATTTATGATTACCAACCCCCAATCACAACTCCTCTCTAACAAATATCCTTGAAAATGCATCATTTAGAATAGACGATTTTTTCCCCATTGAAATAATTACCATTAAGAACTAGTGGTTTGCTTTCTAATTTAATTCTAGATTAATTTGAATCGACATCTTACATTGCCAATGACCCATAAATCTGATTTGTAGCCAGTCAAATCTAGATACATTTTTTTATTCTGAGCCAACAGGTCGATTTCAATGGCTCTCTCTATTGCTCGACTGGTCGCGTACGAAGCAACGATAATGACAAGAAGAAATCTAGATTTCAGACAAATGTACTCATATAGGAACCTTAACATTAAGCTCGGTAAATAAATTACAGACCCACATTAAAATCCTGTATTGAGATATTTTGTCAACTCTACGTGTCAAATAACCAAACTGATATCCAAGAAAACCTTATGTGACATGAGAAGGATATAAACCAGAATTCATGACTTTCTGGCTCTTGTTGATATCCAGATGTGAAATCACTAGATACAAGATATTTCTCCAGAAATAATTCAGCACAAAAACTGAAATTGAAACAAAGTTAATGATGTTGAGAGCCAAAGTGTTTAGATTATATATTTATGAATGTGTAACCATATATGATGTTGAAGTCAATTATTATTATGTTTTAAGTTGTATTGAAAAATGTTTAAAAGAATGTTAAGAGCCTGACTTTTCGAGAATAAAAAATTAGCTTTTCAACTCTCACAAGATTTTGTAAGATCAAAATTATAAAATTATATTATACAAATATTTCATAAAACTATTTGTACAAGTTTAATATATGTGACATAAAAGACATTTGACAAGATTTAATTCCTGAGCAACATATTTGTTGGCGATATGAATCCCAAGCATCCCTGCTTTACCTCCAAGAGACTCTGTCTCTTCCACTTCTTTGGTGCCTTCTCATGAGTCTCTTTGGAGCTCTTTATTTTAGTCATTGCTGTAACTTGTAATCTGCTTCTGCATCAATAATATATTTCTCCTGCTCAGTGTGGACGTAGGCCATATTGGCCGAACCACGATAAATCTGTGTTCTCTATTTTGTTCTTGTTTTTTGCATTTTATTTCTGTTCTTTAAATTTTACAATTGGTATCAGAGCAATGCATTGTTGTTCAGAATTCAGGGTTGAAATTATGAGATCATGGAGGAGCTCAAAGTGCAGAAGTTTACAAGCAAGAATTTTAGCCTGTGGAAGGTGCAAATGGAATCGCTATTAATTAAGCAAGATCTGGCGCTTGCTTTAGAGGGGAAATGGAAGCAACGAGACACTATGTCTGATGAGGATTGGGAAACGATGGACATGAAGGCAAGAGTGACAATTCTTCTTTCATTGTCCGAAAATGTGTTATTTAATGTTACAGAAGAAACAATGACAAAGGTAGTTTGGGACAAGCTAAAAACTACTTATGCAATGGTGTCCACTGCAAACAAGGTTTTCATCATGAAGAAACTCTATAGTCTCAAAATGAAGGATGGTGGTAATATGGCAAATTATCTCAACGAGTTTAATACTCTTCTCAGCCAAGCAAATTCGGTAGGCATGCCACCAAGCGATGAAAACAAAGATGTCTTATTGTTATGTTCTCTCCCAGCCAGCTGGGATGGAGTTGTAACAGCCATAAGCACATCGTCTCCCGAGAAGAAAAAGTTAGTTTTTGATGAAATTGCAGCTACTCTTCTCGGTGAAGACATGAGAGGAAAGAGTGATGTTCCTTCGTCTGGTGAAGCCTTAACGACAGTGAGGATTGACTATAGAGGAAGGAGCAATCGAAGAGGTAGAAACTCCAACAATAGAGGGAGATCTAAGCCTGCAAAAGGGACATATTTGAAAGAAAGAAAAGGGGATTGTTGGTTTTGTGGAAAACTAGGCCACTCAAAGAAAAATTGTCATTCTTACAAAAAGGCACAAGACAAGGTGCGGGCCAGCCAAGCAAATATTGATTATGAGAAGGATGATTTCAGGATTTTAGTTCTTTCCGCAAGTGATACTATTTCAGAGTCATGGGTACTTGATTATGGTACATCCTTTCATGCTTCCTCACGCACGAAGTTGTTCACAAATTACCAAGAAGGTAAAATTGGGAGAGTTATCTTGGGTGATAATAATGCTTGTGACATTATTGGAAAGGGTGATAATTTATTACCATTACATGGAGGAGGACAATGAATATTAAAGGATGTTTGACATGTTCCAAAATTGAAGAGAAATCTGATTTCTGTTTCTCAACTTCATACTCAAGGCTGCCATACATTCTTCAATCCGGATACATGGAAGATAACAAAGGGGTCTTTGACAGTAGCAAAAGGAGATAAAGTTGGGAGTTTATATATCCTAGAAAGTAATAATGAAGTGGGAGCTGCCATGACATCGGTGGACAGAAACTCGAAGCTTTGGAATCAAAGGCTCGGGCACATGAGTCGGAAAGGACTCGATGTAATGCTGAAAAGAGATCAATTGCTGGGGCTGAAATCTATTGATATAGAATTCTACAAACATTGTCTCTATGGAAAACAGAAGCGGGTCAGCTTCGTGGAGACCAGTAGTGAGAAGAACGGCACACCATTGGAGCTTGTTCACACAGATGTCTTTGGACCCACTGAGGTAACCTCTTTTGGCGGGGCTAATTATTTTGTTACCTTTCTAGATGATTGTACAAGAAAAGTTTGGATTTATATGCTCTCTAGGAATTCTGAAGTTTTCTCCAAATTTAAATTTTTTAAAGCTCTTGTTGAGAATCAAAGTGGACACAAGATTAAGTGTCTAAAAAGTGATAATGGAGGAGAATTCTGCTCCTTGGAATTCAATTCTTTTTGTGTGGATAATGGTATTCGTCGAATCAAGGTTGTTCCATTTACTCCACAAGAAAATGGAGCATCAGAAAGGCTGAAAAAAACTATTCTTGAGCGAGCTCGGTGCATGCTCTCTAATGCCAAATTGAGTAGGGAATTATGGGTTGAGGCGTGCAATACATCGGTGTATCTCATAAATAGGAATCCTTCATCACGACTGGATTTTGGCATTCTGGAGAAGGAATGGTTGGGGAAAAGAATCTCATATTCTCACATCCGGGTGTTTGGGTGTGAAGTTTTTGTTCATGTGCCGAAAGAAAAAAGAACCAACCTGGATTTTAAATCACAAAGGGGTATCTTCATAGGCTATGGTGAAGATCAGTATGGGTTTCGTATTTGGGATCTATTGGAGCAGAAAATCATCCGCAGAAGAGATGTTGTCTTCAACGAGAGGACATTTCCAGGTCTGCAGCCTCAATCAACACCAGAAGAAGAATATGTGTCCAAAATTATTTTCAAAAACAATGTTTCAAAGAAACAAAATGGTGTTAGGGAGTATGTATTCTCTGATTCAAATAGAGGGAATGCACAACTAATGTCTAGTATGGATAGAGTGGATGTGCAGACATCCTCTGTTTCACACCCATCATCATCTATGCTCTGGGAGGACGGGGTCTCATTTCCTAACACAAGTGAAAATCCAACAAGAATCCTGGTGTATCCTAGCACTGGGCAATCCAACACTCCACACACTGGTTAAGCAGCAGACGTTGATGTGGTTATTTCCTCCGCCCGCGTGAATCAAGCAGCAACAGCTGCGGGGGTTATGTCTCCCCTTCCACGTGTGGACAGAGCAGCAAAAGTTGTCGGGGCTTCTTCACATTCCCCACGCGCATAAGATAGCCATGAAGGAGGGTGATTGGAGGTTGTGGACTTCCCTACTTACCTGCGTGGACAACAAACATCAGATGTGGAGAATCCACATGGCACATTCAGCCCACTAGGTGACTGTCAGCGGTCTCGTACGCTGAATGAAGGAAACAGCCAAACAGGACCTCCACGTGGTATCGAGGCTGCATTTGGAATCAGGCACCATGCTGAGAGTGGATGTCATATAGTGGATGACCCACAACAATTACCATTGCAAACCACTACACAGGCTCCTTCTATGGATGCAGAGTTCCTCAATTCTCCAACAAACAGCCACGTGAAGGAATTGAGGGAAAATCGGTTATGTCTGCAACCTTGCGAAAAGCAGCAATTGGTCTCTTCCAACATTGATGCTCCCAAGATACATGAATTCGAAGGTGAAAATGTGGTATACCAGAAAGGTAAACAACGAACAATTACTGTTGATCTTGCACAAAATAATGGATTAAGAAGGTCGACCAAAGAGAGGAAAGTTCCTGCTAAGTTCTCTGATTATGAGTTACTGGTTGCAGAGGAGGCAAAACCATCTTTACTAGTGTCTGATCAAGTGGAGCCTATGAATTACAAGGCTTCTTGCAGAGCTCTAGATTCGCAGAAATGGCTAGAGGCCATGAGGGAAGAAATGGATTTGTTGGCAACGAACCAGACATGGGACTTGATGGATTTGCCACCAAATAGACAAGCTCTTAAGAATAAATGGGTTTATAAATTAAAGGAAGAAGATGGCGGCGAGGTTCGTTATCGGGCCAGATTAGTGATCAAAGGATATGGACAATAGCAAGGCATCAACTTCAATGAGATTTTCTCCCCAGTAGTCAAGATGACCACTATTAGAGTCATTCTAGGCTTGGTTGCTGCATGGGATTTTGAGCTGGAGCAGTTGGATGTCAAGACTGCATTCCTACATGGTGATGTAGATGAAGAAATTTATATGATGTAGCCAGAAGGCTTTGTGAAAAAGGGGAAGGAGCATCTTTATTGCAGGTTAAAGAGAATCTTGTATGGACTTAAGTAGGCCCCAAGGCAATGGTACAAGAAATTTGATTAGTTTATGATTGAGCACAAGTTTGAATATATTAGAATGTTGATCCATGTGTTTATCATAAACAATTGCCCACTGGTGAATTTATAATTCTCTTTCTTTATGTGGATGATATGTTAGTAGCCGGGACTAGCATGAAGATTGTTCGAGAATTGAAGAAGTACTTCACCAGCAGATTTGCGATGAAAGATTTGGGGGCAGCCAAGAGGATACTTGGGATGATCATTTCACGAGATTGATCCAAGAGGAAACTTTGGTTATCTCAAAAGAAATACATTGACAAGGTATTGGACAGATTTGGCATGTTGGAAGCCAAACCAGTTTGCGTTCCTTTAGCATCTTATTTTCGTCTGACTACTGAAATGTGTCCCACATCACAAGAGGATATCAAATTCATGGAGGGAGTCCCTTATACTTCAGGAGTTGGCGGCATTATGTATGCTATGATTTCTACTCGCCCCGATATTGCTCATGCAGTGGGAGTAGTAAGCCGGTTTATGAGTAATACCGGCAAGCCTCATTGGGAGGTGGTTAAATGGATTCTTCGGTACCTTAAATGTACTTCTACTCTTTCTTTATGTTTTGGGATAGATAAGCCAGTATTGCAAGGGAACATAGATTCAGATCCTGCTGGAGATTTAGACAACAGAGATCCACCTTAGGTTATGCTTTCACATTTGCTAGGGCAGCCATCAGTTGGGGTTCTAGATTGCAAAACTTGGTTGCACAATCATCTGCTAAAGTTGAATACATGGCTCTCTCCGAGAGGGAAAAAGAGATGGTATGGTTGCAGATTTTGTATAAGGAATTGGGCTTGAAACAATCAGATTTTCATCTTTTTTGTGACAGTAGTAGTGCTATATTCATGATCAAGCATCATACATATCAGCGACACTCTAAGCACATTGAATTGCATTATCATTACATTTGGCATGTGGTTGAAGAAGGAAAAGTTCAAGTTGTAAAGATTGACACAAAGGTGAATCCAGCTGATGCTCTCACAAAGGTTGTTACACGGGAGAAGTTCGAGTTTTTTTGAGCTTCTCTCAGCATTTCCAGCAAGTGATAGCAAGGATTAGAGGAGGGAAATAACTTGTTACAGTAGTGGTTGGTCTTCAAGTGGGAGATTGTTGGGGATATGAAGCCCAACCGTCCCTGCTTTCCCTCCAAGAGACTCTGTCTCTTCCACTTCTTTGGTGGCTTCTCAAGAGTCTCTTTGGAGCTCTTTATTTTAGTCATTTTTGTAACTTGTAATCTGCTTCTGAATCAATAATATATTTCTCCTGCTCAGTGTGGATGTAGGCAATATTGGCCGAACCACAATAAATCTGCGTTCTCTATCTTGTTCTTGTTTTTTGCATTTTATTGTTGCTCTTTAAGTTTTACAATATTAGAACTAACTAGATTAATAGAGATATCAAAATAGATATATACTCACATGTTTCCCAAAAAAATCTATATGTAATGTCAACGAAATTCTAGAATCCCAAATAAAATTATATCTTGCCATCATACACTCGTTGAATATGGACAGACTTTGTCGAGACTCTCACACACGACATTCTCACTCGCCTCTAACAATATTTAATCATAGAAGCATTCATTTTCCCTACCTTCTGATCAATATGTTTTTCCTCAAATTAAATAAGAGTTTTAGCCTGTGGAAGACATGGAAGGTATGCTTTCATATTGCAGAGTTGCATTTGCAATCACAGCAATATCATGTTGTTGCTTCTGCTTCACCACTTCTCCTGCAATTGCATGCCCCCTCCCTGAAACAAATCTTCCATTGGATTTCAAGACAGCCGTTGTAGATGAGAATAATACACTTAGTTCCTGGTATGGATTTAATTGTTGCATGTGGAGTGGAGTCAGCTGTAACATCCACACAAGCCATGTTTCTAAACTGGATTTTAGTGGATACAATTTGAAAGGTAACATCAGTTCATTGGTGTTTTGATTTGACCAGTTGCAACACATAGATCTCAGTGATAACCTCTTTAATGGTAATTTCGGTCCTCTCCATAATGAAAAATTGAAGAGTCTCACTTTTCTAGACTTGTCTTTTGCTGGTTATGTAAATGAATTCTTTGTGAATTTGGAAAGCTTATCAAATCTGACGAGCTTGGAATCCATCTTTATTGATGGAGTGAACATCTGTGCAAGAAAACAGTGGGGTGGAGTTGTTCGCGGTCTATCCAACCTTCAAAAACTCAAAATGTCTTCCTATGGACTCGCTGGACCAATTCCCAAATCTTTTATTGACCTCGCCTCTCTCCTCCATCTCAATCTTTCTGACAACTATTTGTCAGCGCAGATACCAAGCTGGTTTAAAAATTTAATATTTTTTAATACTATATCAAGGATAGCTTTTGGAGTGTGGTGTTTTTGTTTCATAAGGGTTTTCTTCATGTAAGTTTTTGTGTTGTATGTTATTTCTTTTAATTTTTTCATTACTATTGTAAAAATCTAGGAATGTTTTGTACGACCCTCCTCTTAAGGCTATTGTACAAAGTTGTTACGCTACCTTAATTTCTTTACAATTTCAACAATCTCCCCCCTACATAAATCATAAAAAAATTATTTAACTTAGCTTAATCTAGAATATCATGTGTGTAATATCCCCATAAAATAGGACTAAGATAAATCTAATCATTCATGAGCCCATTAGTGTGTGCCCACATAAAACATGTAAAGTTGAAGTAAAGCACAATAAGTAGAAATTTCTTACAAATAATCAATTACTTAAAAACTCCTAGTAGAAATGTAAGGTATATAAAAAATTAGCTTACAAAAGCATAATCATTCAAGTGTGTACTTTATTTTTATGGCCTCTAATAGATTCATTAAGTTATTCCTGTCAATTGATATTGGGAAACTTTGGATAGAGTAGTTCTAGCTTACAAAGTGATCCATTCAATCTAAGAAGAACATACTCCTACTATTATTCTTAAGTTGGACATGCTTAAAGCATATGACAGAGTTGACTGTGAATTCCTACAAAGTGTCCTCCTCAAAATGGGGTTTGATAAGAGTTGGATGAAATGAATTTTATCTTGCTTATTAGGTACAATATTTCCAGTTCTTTTAAATGGATCTTTGTGTGTTTTGCCTCTTCTCAAGGTATTTGGAAAGGTGACCCACTTTCACCTTCTCTTTTTATCCTCATGGTTGAAGCTTTCGGCAAGGCCATAACTGCGGCAAGGATTAAAGGGGAGTGAAAAGGAATTTGCATTAGGCACTACCCTGAATCTTTCTCCTACTCCTTATTCATGGATGACACTCTCCTTTTTGAGAAGGCTTCCTTGGCAGAGGAAAGCGTGATTAAAAAAATTATATCTGATTATTGTTTAATCTCACGACAAGGTATAAATGTTTTTAAATATAAGGTGTTTTTGTTCAATAGTCTGGAGAGAGTAAAAAAGAGATTGATTTCATTCTAGGGACATATAGTTGTTGATCTTCCTTGTAAATATTTTTTATTTCTTTTTGGGGATATACAATTGTTGATCTTCCTTGTAAATATTTAGGTATTCCTTTCTTTTCAAGTAAGAATAAGCCAAAATTATGGTAAGGAATAGTTTCTACAGTCGAAAATCAAATTTTCTCATTGAAAATTAGAAGATTAACCCTATTAGAGAGGCTTAGTCTAATTACTACAATTACAAATGTGATTCCCATTTATATTATATCAGTCTTGCATTCTCCAAAATGTATTATCAATTAGCTTCAATCAGCAATTATAGGCCAATAACATGTCTAAAAAAATAAGTTCCTATTGCTACCTTGGGTAAAAGTCACCAGAAAAAAACAAGTAGGAGGAGTAGGTATTGATGTTCTATTAGCACACAACATAGCTCTTGGTGGTAAGTTGGTTTGGAGAATCTATTCCAACCAATAAAGAAATTTGTTTAAACTTATGAAATAAAAGTACCTTGATATTATGAAAAATGAAACAATCTTCACATCAAAGTCACTACACAAAGACTCCAAAATTTGGAATTTTATAAGTTCCTCAAGATCTATTCTCCTTTTGTATCTTTCTTGGGTTATCAATAACAATCAAAAAGCTCTCTTTTGGGAAGAATCATGGTATGGTCAACCACCTTTGGATGCAATATTAAATTGGGGGATGCAATATTTGGGGAGAACTTGAGGCTTTTTAAAAATAAAATTGGGGATGAAATGTTTGCAATTACTTCTTACTAGATTCTGGAATGCATTCCCTCATAAAGGATTTTGGAGACCTCTTGAAGGTCTTCCATTTTTTTTTCTTCTTCATCTTCTTGAGTTTGAAATGGACAATAGAATTATATTTTACCCAAACACACAGGTGATAATATTGTTTATACTAAGACAAGAACATGGATATACTTATTGAAATTTGGATATCAGTATTTGGTGGAGTTTTCAACTTTGACTAATTGACCTTCAAAGCTTTGTTGAGCTTCTCATTGTCTACCAAAGATGAGGTCATTTTCTTGGCTTGCTCTTCATGATAGAATCCTTACTTTCATTAGACTTGATAGGTTGGGATTTTCCATGTGTATTTTGTGGACAAAGTCTCGAGGACACTGATCATTTTTTTTGCTAAACTATAAGGTGAGTTTGGCATGTTGGTCTTGGCTTAAAAATAAGCTCAGTTGGTTGGGTCCAAGGCCTAGGAAACTTATTGATCACTTTTGTGCTTGGCCCTTGCTATTTACTAACTCTACTTTTGCCTTTATATGGGTTGTTAGTCCTTCAATTTTAATTTTACATTTGTGATTACAGAGAAATAACAGAATGTTTAGGAAGATGATACGACCCTTATATAGTCTTATAAATAAGATTGCAGATTCAATACCGAAGGTGGTTTCTTCTTTCTTGATTGAGAACTTAAATTTTTGTAGGGTTTTCACATCGTTGGATAGATTTATCTTGAAAATATGGCAATCAGCTTCACCTCCTCCAATTCATGGTTTAGTAATTGGTGCAAGGAATGATTCTAGACATTTGTGTTGACTCTCCTAAACTAACTTTTGATAGGACATCAAAGGGAGACTTATGCAATATTTAATATGGAAATTTCACATGAATAATTAATTGAGTTTTAATCCAATATGATCTCTATAGAAGCATATTTAATGAACATGTGACTAATTATAATCTACAAGAATGATAAACAAAGTAAGCGAGAAGGAAACATATTAAAGAAATAACTAGATAAGTCAATCATACATCTTAATAATATTATTAAGTTAAACAAGTTTCCTCTTAATTATGTTATCAAACAAACTAGGATTAGCTTAAATAAATAGATAATTCAATCATACTACTTAATAATTCTATTAATTTAAACAAGTTTCCCCTTAATGAGTTATGAAACAAATTAGAATTAGCTTCATCTACAATATGTGATATGTGTAAGAGTCCTAGGGAATAGGAATACGAAAAATCTAATGATTCATGAGGTCATTGTGTGTGCCCATGAGAACATATAATTCAATAATTAAAACACAATACGTAAGATTTTTATAAAAAGGAATTGATTGCTTAAAATATGGGTAGAGTTTTTGGGTATACAAAAAATTAACTATTGAGAACATAGCCATGAGTATATATATTTTTTCTAGAGAACTCTAGTAGATTGCTCTAGTCATTCATATCTAATAATATTATAGTAATACTAGTATTGATAATTAAGTAAGGTACAATAAATTCTTAAATAGATGAAGATGCTAATTTTCTAATGATTCTAATCCATAGGGTAATCTTTTAATATGGAATATTATAGAAATGTGTTTAAAATGGGTTACATAAAATGGGGGAAACAATTACTAGGTGTAGGCGTAGAAAGGGTAATTATATGATTTTTTTTTCTCAAGCATTGTTTGTAAGAGTATGCAACAAATTAGTGATTGGGCTCATTAAATCAACAACTAGAAATGTTCTTATCTCTCTTGTATTTTTGCTTTGATGAGGCTATAAATATGAAATGATTATGTTATCTGTGTGGGCATTTTATGCGAATTTATTTAGTTCCAAGTGGTTGAAATAGTGAAGGAGATTTTACATTGTATAAGCAATACATGTTGGATTCATTAAGATGAATTTGACATTTTCACACTTTATGGGATGATATACAACATAATTAAGAAATGACTTTCCTTGGAGGTATCCACAACTTGAGGGCTTTATGCATCATTTTATTCTCATGTGTTAATGACAAGAATTTATTTTTACCTTTTTTCAAATTTTAACTCTTTTGCATAAAATTTTATGGAAACCTTTTTTCAATAATTGTAAAATAATGATATTAAAAAGGGAATTTTTAATTTTTAATATGCAGCTATGAGATTGGTGCCACCTATATTACTAGTTTCTTGTGATTTACCCTATACACAAGTAGTGATTTATTTTAATAAAATCTTACGAAATTCATTCAAGACTTTTTATTTAGAAATATGTGTAATATTGATGAAAGTAAAATATCTAGTTACATATATGTTGTATAAACAAGGAGGAATGAATTTTTTATTTAGATAATTAAACTATTTATAAAAATGAAAATATTTTAGTTAAAAATATTTAATATAGAAATAAAACTAAACATATTATTCAGAATTATATGATAAAATGAATTTACTAAATGAAGCCCAATCACAACTCCTCTCTAACAAATATCCTCCAAATCCCCTCTAACAAATATCCTAATCCTCTCTAACAAATATCCTTATAATGATGCATAATAGAGACTTTTTCCCATTGAAATAATCATCATTAAGAAGCATACGAAGTAGGTTTGGTTTCTAATTTAATTGTAAGTTTAGTTAGAGTAGACATCATACATTGTGAATGATCCATGAATCCGATTTTTTAGCGAGTCAATTCAAGACACTTTATGAATTCTGAATCAATGAGTCAGTTTCAATACGTCTCTTTATTCCTCCACTAGTCAAGCTGCAATTAATATCAAGCAGTGAAACTTAGATTTCAGACAGATGCATTGGTATAGGAATCTTGACATTAAGTTCAGTAAATAAATTGCATACACACATTAAAATAATGTATCAAGATATTATCTCATCGCTACGTGTCAAATGACCAATTTGATATCCAAGCAAGCCTTATCTGACATGAGAAGGATATAAACCAAATTTCATGACTTTCTGGCTCTACTTACTATTTAGATGTGAAATCTTTAAATGCCACATATTTCTAGAGAAATAAGTCAGCACAAAAACTGAAACTGAAACAGAGGTAATGATGTTAATAGCCAAAATCTTGAGATTTTTTTTTAATGAATGTGCAACCAATATCATGCTGAAGTCAATTATTATTAGGGTTTTTAAGTTGTATGAAAATATATTTAAGAGACGGTTAAGAGCCTTTTTCTTTTGAGGGGAAAAAAATTAGCTTTTCAACTGCCAATATTTTTGTAAGTTGACAGACACACTTATATATAATCTTAAAAACTTATATATAAATGAATACATATTCATATTACTGCAATATTATTGTAACTCAATTTCATAAATTTGTTTATATTATAAATTTAAAAAAATAAAAACTGTTTGGACAAGTTTGATATTTTGTCCAGAAATTAACATAATGCACTTTGACAACATCTTTAAATTTCCAAAAAATTATTTAAATCAATTTCTACATTTCATTAAAGAATTTAATTCAATTGCTACATTTAATTAAAATTCTGCTACATTTAATTAAAGAATTTTAATTCAATTGTTAGAATATAATTAGTAAAGATGACGATATATGATCTAAAAATCATTTAGCAAGATTTAAACCGGCAGAAACGTGTTTGAGCCGGATTAAACTCTGAAGCAATTTAACAACTCTGCTGAATTAATATCAACATAGACATATACTGACATGTTTCCCAAAAAAATCTACAGCTAAAGTCAACGAAATTCTAGAAACCCAACTAAAATTCTATCTTGCCATCATACAGTCGTTTAATATGGACAGACTTTGTTGGGAGTCTGATACACGGCATTCCCACTCGCCTCTAACAATTTTAATCATAGAAAGGGATTTATTTATACAGCATTCATTTTCCCTGACTTCTGATCAATCTCTTTTTCCTGAAAGTAAATAAGAGTTTTAGCCTGTTAAAGACATGGAACGTAGGCTTTCATATTGCACTAGAGTTGCATTTGCAATCATAACAATATCATGCTGCTGCTTCTGCTTCATCTCTTCTCCTGCAATTGCATGCCCCCTCCCTGAAAGAAATCTTCTGCTGGATTTCAAGGCAGCAATTGTAGATGAGAATAATGCACTAAGTTCCTGGCACGGATTCAGTTGTTGCATGTGGAGTGGAGTCAGCTGTAACGTCCACACAGGCCATGTTTCTAAACTGGATTTTGGAGGATACAATTTGAAAGGTAACATCAGTTCATTGGTGTTTCAATTTGACCAGTTGCAACACCTAGATCTCAGTGACAACCTCTTTAATGGTAATTTTGGTCCTCTCCATTATGAAAAATTTAAGAGCCTCACTTTTCTTGACTTGTCTTTTGCTGGCTATATAAATGAATTCTTTGTGAATTTGGAAAGCTTATCAAATCTGATGAGCTTGGAGAACCTCTTTCTTGATGGAGTGAACATCTCTGCGAGCAAACAGTGGGGTGGAGCTGTTCGTGGTCTATCCAACCTTCAACAACTCAAAATGTCTGCCTGTGGACTTGGAGGACCAATTCCCAATTCCCTTCTTAACCTCACCTCTCTCCTCCATCTCAACCTTTCTGACAACTATTTGTCAGCCCAAATACCACCTTGGTTTGAAAATGTGACTGCTCACTTGCTCTCACTTGATCTCTCTAAGAATGAGAATCTAGGAGGAGACCTTTCTTTCATTGGAAAACAGAGGTCTTCTTCGTCATTAACCACCATTCATCTTTCACATACAGCTGTGAAGGGTCACATTCCATCGGCTATAGGAAATATGTCGTCCTTGGAGAGTCTTGCTCTATCATATACCAGCATTGAAGGTGAGATTCCTCTCCCCATAGTCAATCTCTCTAAACTTGTTTATTTGGATCTGTTCAATAACAAGTTAACGGGGATAATCCCTCCTTCATTGGGATCACTTTCTTCCCTTTCTTATCTTGACCTCGGTTACAACCTACTGAATGGCTCATTCCCGTCCACAGTTTCAGATCTTGTTAACTTAAAAACCCTTTATCTAGACTCCATCAATTTAAATGGCTCCATTTCCTTTTCTCTATTCGATAATCTCACGAGACTTGAAATACTGGTTCTTTCTTTCAATCACTTGTCGGTTAGCATTGATCCAGCATGGATTCCACCGTTCCAGAAGCTCCGCTTTTTGGGACTAGGTTCTTGCAGTTTAGATACAATTCCATCGTTTCTTGTGAACCAATATGAATTGAAACATCTGGACCTTTCCCTTAACAGTTTGACAACGATTCCATCCTGGGTATGGAAATTACCCAGTCTTGATAAATTGAACCTTAGTTGTAATCAATTAACAGGTTCACTACCATATAGCCTAACATCTAGAGCTTATTTGTATCTGGATTTGCACAATAACAGCTTACAAGGTGCTCTTCCACTTCCTCCTACTGGTGTTAGAGCGCTGGACCTGTCGATGAATCAATTCAATGGTTCTATTCCTACCGATATTGGGGAACATCTTCAGCAAATTGAGTTCTTATCTATGTCGAGAAATAATCTCAGTGGAGCCATTCCAGATTCTTTATGCACTTCACATTTGGAGGTTCTTGATCTCTCAAATAATATGCTGAGCACTATGATTCCTCCTTATTTAACCAGGAATTGCTCTTTTCTCAAAGTTCTAGACCTGGCAGAAAATCATCTGGAAGATAAAATGCCAGTAGAATGGGGAAACCTGAAAGAGATGAATACATTGAAGCTTGCTGGTAATCAGTTGACAGGAGTTATTCCCTCATCCATTGTAAAATGCCAAACTCTGCAAGTATTGGATTTGGGAAATAATAATTTGGAAGGTACAATCCCACAGTGGATTGGAAACCTATCAGAACTGCATGTCTTGATACTAAGGTCCAATAAATTTCAAGGTAATATTCCACCCCAGATAATTGACCTCCAAAATCTACAAATCCTGGACCTTTCTGGCAATCGCCTTTCGGGACCCATTCCAAGCAATCTTTCAAACTTGCTTGCAATAGTCAATGCATCACAGGGTAATGCAAACCATCTAGAAGAGCACACTTCAGAGAAAACAGTGTTTACAGTAAATACGGTTTATACTAATGACATTGCAATTTCATGGAAAGGTGTGCATGCTGAATTTGTGAAAGTTCTTTTCATTCTCAAATGTATTGATCTTTCAAACAACAATTTATCAGGGAGCATTCCTCTGAAAATGGGATCCCTTAAAGGCCTGATAACCCTTAACCTTTCAAAGAATCATCTCAGTGGCCGAATCCCAAGAACAATTGGAGGGATGGAGCAGCTGGAGTCTCTGGACCTCTCACTAAACAGGTTGAGTGGAAACATTCCTTTAGAACTTCAGTTGCTGAGCTATTTGCAATTCTTGAATCTATCTTACAACATGCTTGGTGGAAAAGTACCCCATGGAGGACAGTTTCTAACCTTTGGGGAGTCATCCTACTTCGGAAATCATAAGCTAACTGGGATTCCATTTAGCAATGCAACAGTCTGTAACAACTCTTCTGGCGCTGACAACTGCACGGGTATTGAGAAAAGTGGTGAAACAAAGGATTCAGATGCTGAAATAGTAGGATGGGCAATCGGTCTTGGATTGAGTTATGGTTTGGGATTCTCTATTGTGATTGGAATATTGATTTCCAATAAGAGGGTGAGAAAGAAAGCCTTCAGTCTGTATGATGATGTAATTTTACGTATTGATGAGTGTCTAAGAGGGAAAAAATCAAATTAGATACTATTGTATGGGGTGTTTTGTTAATATATGGGAAAAGTTTTTATTTGTTTGTTAGTATAGCGAGTATGCATAAGAATTTGTCTCATGGAAGTAAATCATATTTGATAGCTGTCTATAGTCAAAATAATGTTAAATATTAGGCAAAGAGAATTAGATTTTATTGATGGCGCCGAACTATCAAGGTTTCTTTGTTGCATAGCTTCTGATGTGCAATGGAGAGGGAATTCTTTTGTTCAGCAGGGTGCGTAGGTAAATAAGCGTTGTTTTCTGGGAAGTTTTTTTTCCTTGTAGTTTGGGAGTTTTGTGGAAGGTGGGGAGAAGTCATGAGTGGTCTTTATCATACTTTCTTAGCTGTTGTGGTTGCACAAATTTTGTGCATAATTTTGTAGATGGTATTTAGACTGCAGTTTGTCTGTAGGACTCTTTGAGTTTGCTTTTTCCTCCACGAGGGTTTGGCATGGCCTTTCATAAAGGCTCTTCATTGGAGCAGAATCTTCATTTCAAAGATGCAATTATAGGAGGAATTTCTTCTCCAATGATGCATGAAAATTCTTTCATTGGTTTGAATAGCACTGTAACATTGCAAAGTGGAGTTTTTTTTTTTTCTTTAAAAGTGAACAGATGTCTTGCAAGGACTGAGCACAAGCATGTGCTTATGATTCAACCAGACACTGTGGATGATGATGTCAATCATTTTCCAATCACAACTTTATTTGCAAGTTCATTAGGATTTGAATTTCATTACCTTTTTAAAATCAATATACGTGATTTTAGCTTCCAATGGCTATTTATTAGTCGCTTTTTCATTCACATCAGATAGAAATGAGGATTTTGAAGAGGGCCTTAGTTCTATAATAAGTTCAATTTTTTTCATTAAGTCATGGCATGCTGGTTTCAACCCTATGGACGAACTTTCATCAATAACTCTCTTTTGGGTGCGGCTTCTATAGTTTCCATTGGAATTTTGAAGAAATGAAATTTTCCACTTGGTTGTGATGATGTTTGGAAAACAAGTGGGTTGTTGCAAATTTTTTGGATAAACATGTAATCACTATTGCTTATGATTGTAGTGAAATAGATCTATGAAAAATAAACAGGGATCTGACTCCATGAAAATAATGTTTTTATTGTTAAATATTAAGTAAAGCTCTCAATAATTTTTATCTATGGCATTATTATTGAGGCTTCTTGTTGCACAGGCTAGGGCCATGAGGCCCTAGCTATGTATTCCCATGTGGTTAGCTTTTGATGTGCAATAGGGAGGGGGTTTCTTTTATTGAGCAAAATGTATGGGTACAACAAGAGGTGTTTTCTCATGTTTTCTTTTGCTACAGTTTGGGGAGATTTGTGACTGGTTGGGAGGATTTGTGAGTGGTATTTTGCAGACTCTCTTAGATGTTATGGGTGCATAAATTTTGTCCATACTTTTTGAGGTAGTTTTTAGATTGCATTTTGTGTGTACGATTCTCTGAGTTTGCTTTTTCCTCCATGGGGCTTTGCATGGCCTTTCTTATAGGCTCTTCTTTGAAGTAGAATCTTCCTTTTAGAGATGGAATGATAGGGGAATCTCTTATCCAATCTAGTACAAAAAAGTATGTCATTGGTTTGAATACCATTGTAGTTAGACAAAGTTTATCACAAATTGGAGCTTTTGAACCTTCGAAGGTGAAAGCATGTCTTGCAATGAGTGAGCACAAGCATGTTCTTATAATTCAACCTGACACTAAGGAAGATGATGTTTATTATTTGACCAACCACCCTTTAATTTACAAGTTCACGGGGATTCAAATTTCACTACCCTTTTTGGACGTATGATCTCATTGCACATAGAATCTAGAATGTGAAATGGTGATGTTAGCTTCCAATAATTATTTTCTAGTTTTTTTTCATACATATTTGATAGAATTAAGGCTCTTAAAAGGGCCATTAGTTCTATAATCAATTTAGGCTTTTATCAAAGTCATGGCATGTTGGTTTCAACCCCATGGAGTAGCTTCCATCAAGAACTCACATTTTGGTGTGGGTTCCTTTGTTCCCATTGGAATTATGTAGAAATGAAAATTTCCACTCAACTGTGATTTTCCTTGGAAAACCAATAATTCCTCACAAAAACTATGGATAAAAAGGTTATCACTTTTGAATGTGATTGTATTTAAATTGATCCAATAAAATTCGAAGGGGATAGAAAAGAGTTTAAGTGGACTACAGGAGCAGTAAAGAGTTTTGACTTGTTGAAAAGAAAAGTTAAAGGGTAGCTTGTTTTGGCACTTCCAAATTTAAATAAGGTATTTCAAGTAGACTTTGATGCTAATAGCAATGTCATTGGAGTTGTTTTGAGTCAAGAAGGTAACCTCATTGCTTATTTTAGTGAGAAGTTGAATGATGCCAAATGAAAATTATTTATTTATGCTCAGGAATTTTATGCTATAGTTCAGGCATTGGGGAAGTGGAGACATTATCTTTTCCCTAAAGCTTTTTTTTTGTTTACTGATCATCAAGCTTTATAGTATTTGAATAGCCAAGGAAAGTTGAATCAAAGACATTTAAAATGGGTTGATTTTTTGCAGAGTTGCACTTTTGTTTTGAAGCACGGGAGTGGATAGTCTAGTAGGGTCGCAAATTCCTTGAGAAGGAGGCATAATTTATTGATAGAGATGCATATCAAATTTGTTGGGTTAAATGAACTCCAGATTTTGTATCCTAAGGATCCTGATTTTGGTTAGGCTTGGAGAGCTTGTACAAAACCTGTTACTCTAGACATGACAAGGTGGTTGGATTTTATAATCTAAGATGATATGTTATTCAAAGTGAGTCTATTGTACATTCCACGGACTTCCATGAGGGAGAACCTAATCAAAGAGAAGCATAGTGGAGGATTTGTTTGACACTTTGGTTGAGATAAAACCATTTTTCTAGTTAGTGAACATTATTATTGGCCACAATTGCAACAAGATGTTAAAAAGTTTGTTGGGTATTTTTGGAAGACATTGTGGAAAAATTTGAACACATATTTGAAGTTCAACTCAACACACCATCCATAGACAAATGGACAAACAGAAGTGGTGAATAGGAGTCTAAGAAATTTGTTAAGATGCTTAGTTTGAGATAAACCAAAGGGGTGGGATTTAATTTTAGTATAGGCAGAATTTGCATACAAAAATTTTTTCAATAAGAGCACTAGTAAATCATCATTCCAAATTGTATATGAAAGTAATCCTAGAAATGCTTCAAAATTAAGGAAGTTAAGAAATGGAGAAAAGAGTAGTGTTGAGGCTGAAGACTTTGTAGAACAGTTGAAGAATTTGCATGAAGATGTGAGGAAGTATATTAAGAAAATGAATATTCAGTATGAGGGTACCAGACATATCAAAAAAGGAGACATAAGGAATTTCAGATTGAGGATGAAGCCATGGTTCATTTAAGGAAGGAGAGATTTCTAGTGGGAAGATAGAATAAGTTGAATATGAATAAGTTTGGGTCATGCAAAATTTTGACCCAAACTTAAATGCTTATGAAGTAGAGTTGCCCAGTGAACTCAATATTACACTAGTGTTTAATATTTTAGATTTGACAGGGTATCATGAAGGTAGTATAGACTATGAAATATAAGAAGCACAATGGAATACTCTAGCACCTACTTCTACTAAATCAGAGATAGATGATATCCTAGATAGTCACATGGGTAGAAGCATAAGAAAAATAAATATGAATATTTCTTGGTTAAACGAAAAGGATGACCTATTGAAGATTCAACATGGCTATCAAAGGAAGAGGTTGAGGACCTTGGTTTTCCTCTAAAAACCTAAGATGTGACAAGGTCACTTCTCAAACTACCCTAGGTGTCTGATGCAAGAGCATCCAGGGTGTAAGATAAATCTTGCATCACCAAAAAATATTGTCTAGTTTTCAATAAGGGTTACCTTTGGATAGGATTACTATTTTTGGCAAGTTTACTAATTTTAAATAAGTTGTTCACTTGAGCATGGATTGTTCCATTTGCTTCCGTAGGTAAGTGCACAAAGATGGGGGACCAAAAAGATGCCAATTATTTTGTTGGTCCCCAAAAAATGTTATGGCACACACCCTATAGGGCGTACACCCTATTTAAAAGTAAACATAAAAAAATAGCAGCTTCAATTGACATTTTTTCATTTCCAGGCATGAACCATGAACGGTTTGGAGTTGCAGAAGGGCGCACACCATTCTTGGAGAAAATTTTCATTCATGGGCTCATTATATTGCATCAAAAATGTCTCCACTAGGTCAAGGAGGTTGAAAATGAGGAAGAAGTAAGTTAATTTACAACCAATGCCTCTTTTTTATTGAAATTTAAGATTAATTTGGGTTTTAAATCAATTTTTTTCTGAAAGCCTCTTTTATTAAAATTTAAGATTATTTAGGGTTTTAAAATACATTTTTTTTAATTTCTAGGAAAGAATAATCCCCCTCAACCAAACCCTCCACTATCTCCTCATGAAGAAGTTAATGAAGACAGTAATGTAGAAACTAACAAATAAAATGTAGCCCAACCTCCTCCATCAATCTAAATGCCTCCACGTGGAACGCAAGATAAATTGATTAACCAAATAGAAACTAAGAAAAAAGAATTAGAATCTTTGATTGGGAGGTTGAAACAATCTATTGATATGAATCTTAGGAGGGTAACACTCACAATTTAATCATTTGAATTAATCTTGACCCACATAGGCTTAGTTATTGGGTAACTTAATCTATGGTCAAACAAATGAGATGAGAAAAGGCAATACTATGCAGATAAATTATCATACCAGGATATAAAAAAAGAAAAAAATAACTAGAGATGACCTTTGTAAGCTCTTTACGGATCCTAGAACAAATGAAACTCTCAAGTCTAGTAGTAGGATAATCCCTATCCACTGGTGCAACCATGAATAAATTTTAAAAAAAAAATTGGGATAGATGGTGGATGGTTATTGATATCCCTCCTTCTAATGATTATGATGTTCCCTTATATTTTTTGAGGAAACTCTATTGTGAGTTTGTCCTCAAGGAAGTCCCAAATTATTTTGACTTTTTAGAATGTCATGGTAGAGGAAAAGGATTATAATATGATAGACATGGGGCATAGTGTGACCCTTACATGGTAAAGGTGCCCACTGGGAAACCACATGTCAAGCATGTTAGTGGTCCTTCCATTGTGAAGGAACTTGTGGAGGTAGACACACTAGGAATGATTAGTGATCTAACACAAACTCTCATATAGTCTACCCATCCTCTAGTCGAGAGTAAGCATGGTCAGACTTCGAGGGTCCATATTTGTTGACCATGTGGATCCTTATGCACATATGGTGATGCTGAAAGATAGGGAGATGATGATGGAATGATGCCTGATGATTTTATCAATGCAACATTTGGCATTGATACACAGGTAAATATTTGCAAGTTCATTTAATTCATTTTATTATATTTAATTTGTAATTGAATGAATAGATAAATTAGTATCTAATGATTATGATCAAAATTTAGGGTCGAAGTGTCGGTGGTAGTGGCAGTGCTTCCCTGACCTCATTTTACACGATGTCATAAAGTCCATAGGTATGTATCTAATAAAGCATTACTGTTATTACATGTGAGTAGCATGTAATCATATGAATGGTTGTCTCATAACTTATTGTGTATGGACATTAGTTTACTTTTGCACCCTTGACATTCACACCACACAACAAAGGAGTTAGTACCACTTTGATAAAGGTATCTTTAATTTCATGTTAATTTGATTTAATTTATTATGTTTAATTAATAATTGAATGAATGACTAAATTAGTTAAAAAATTATAATCAAAACTAAAAGTCAAAGTGTTTATGGTAGTGGTCATATTCCTTCACCCACCTTTTTTGACACATTGTCGAGTCCATGGATACATATCTAATAAAGCATTATAATTATTATACATGAGTAGTACATTATTATATGAATGGATGTCTTATAACTTACCATGCATGTGCATTAGTTTACTGTTGGGCCCTCGAAAATGATACCACACACTGAAGGATGCCTTGGAACTTTCACGGAGGTACCATTTATTCATTAGTATGGTTGTAAAAAAAAAATATTCTTGATAACTACATAATACACTTGTTATGTCATTTTTAGTAGTCGACATCAGATACTCATCATGTTGTCCATGACTCTTTGGATCATGGGGTTGGTGTAGATGTAGCAAGTTATGAAGCATTGACCAAGGTATTAAAGAGATTACTTAATTTTAATTATTCTTTTAATAGATTGTATTGAAATTTTTAGTGATATTCATGTATGTATGTTAATTATTTTTTGATTTTTGTTGTAGGGAGTTGTTATTCCAGATCATCAGCATGCCCCTCCCATGGATGAACATAGTGACCATTTGTTAGTGGTAAGAGAATATTCTATAATTATATGCCATCATATAAATTAATTTTGATTTATATTAGTTATTGATGTTTATACATTTGATTTTATCAGCTGGAGCTCTAGAAGATTCTAGATAGGAGGATGAGTGAGCTCACTCAGATGAATCAAATATCCACTACATCTCCATCCATGCAGCTTTCGAAGCTAGCTCATGATTTTTTTTATTCCCCTCAGGGGAAAGGAATAGATTAGGGATATATATTGTACACCTATATGGCATTATTGGACATGTTATTTGTATATTATATATGTGACATGTTCTACATCCATTTGGCTTTTAGGAAGCCAATTTAACTATGGATATATTACATGTATGACATTATTGGACATATATATTTGTCTTCATGCCCTACGAATATTTATAGTTCATGTTTTAAGTATGCAATTCATGCCTCATGTGTATTGGTGTATACTACTTCATGTTTATGTGGATTTCCTATTTTTTGTAGATTGCTCATGCCTTATATTTATGCTTGCATGTATCTATGTATCTCGTTACTATATGTTTAAGACTTTATGGAAAAATGTATGTTTCATTTCATAGAGCTTTAGTACCACTAGTTTCAGCTCAAATAGTTTATGAGAAGGTGATTCAATGTACATCAATATATGACTATCTCACATAATATAATAGTGTTTGTTGTCTTTGTAGTTCATGTAATGCCCTGCCAGGGAACCCAGGAGAACTTAACCTAAACATGACACTAAGTTCACAGAATAATTTTTTTTAAATGTTTACAAACCAAAATGATAACAATGCAGAAGCAACACAATGAAGTACATGACATACATGACAAACAACTCATACATGACTAACATTCCTCGAGGGTTCCTTGATGTAGAATTACTTAAACAAACTAATCTATGATTACAATAATAAAGATTTGACATAAAGGTTACATAATCTGAAACCAATAACATACATCTCAATAATAAAGATTACATATACATCCGATACCATAAGGTATACTACCTAATCAACATCCACTGCACAAATCACAGGGTATGTAATAATACATAATAATCAATACAATGCATCCTCCAAGGGATGATAACCAATATATACAAATGGTACAAATACAACTTCAAGTAACTAAACAAGTCTCCAAAAGACTATGAGGATGAAACTGCAACAAGGAACATCCAAGCATGAAGAAGAATCCGTTGAAATCTCAATGGTAATAAGAATCACTACCACCCGACCACGTGGAACCAAAGGTCCACTCCCCACCGTGTTGAGGAGCTAGTAACAGGTCCATCACACGGGGGTATACAACAAGAACGCAACCAAGGTATACATGACCTCATACTCAAATGCATAGAAAGATCCTAGAAGCAATCTAAACCATAACAAAGAATACTAAACAACACCAAACATAACTGACACATGTAGGACAACCTAAGCTATATATAGGGAAGTGTCATCACATAAGCCCAACCTTGAAGGTAACCCTAGTAGTACCTCTTAGTAGTACCTCTTGACTCTAGCCTCCAAGTGACACTATGTGGCTCAGTGATCCTTTCACGAAGACAAAGATCCCAACTCCCATCCTATCATGTGATAGCATTCAAGGCATGGGTAGAGACTCAGACATCTTATTAGTTCATTTTAAACCCCTTTAATGTATCATATTTTCATTTATTAGGTAACTTGGCAATGGGTTTACCTAGTAACCTCATAGAGTCCTGGACCCCCATTGCAAGCCACTTCCCCACTGTTCACTTAGTTAACCTACCTAGGCTCAAGATCAACACATGAAGATATACATAATCACAAATCACATCCTTCTCATTCAGGAGCACATAGGTTCTCAAATAACCAAACAATAACCACAGTATCCTCATAAGACCATAAAGAACATCATACTGAATCAAGTTGGGTATAAGAATATCAAGACTATGACATCACCATAAATCACAAACAAACATCACAACATATACCATGCAAAAAGTACAATCCCAAAACCTCTGGATTTAAGTCCTAGGGTCATCTAACCCAATAGACACCCGAAAGCATGATAACATAAAAGAACATACAATTCATTTAATCATGCACCCAAAACACATCATGGTGTAATCAATTCATATTCAAAATACATTAAAACAATTTTAGTGTTAACGTAAGGACAAACAAATTTATAACATCCTAGTTATGCAAAATCATTTATCCATTAAAATTACTATCCAAAGATAATTAAATACTTCATATTGGTAACGTTAACATATACTATAGATCTATTTATAAAATCAGCATATAAATACATCTATGGAATAATTACCGATTTGCTATAATTATAAATTTATAAAATCCTAGGTGCAACATAAACGTCAACCAAAGTCGTCCAATAACACCCTTGTAAATAACTATTAACACCATAGAATCCTACTAATTAATAATGATCAATTTATAACAATGATAAAAATAACCCTCCCTTGTCTATAAATAAATAACATTATTAATTAACACTCCGAGATTCAATCTCTAATTAAATTCCCTTACCCCAAATCAATATAAATCTCATTTAATAGTTGATCTAAACTAATTAAAAAATTAATTTTAATACTATCTAAAAACTAATTAAAAGAAAACTATTTAAAAACTCATTTAAAAATTAACTATAACTAATTTTTAAAAAAATTAATTATAAACTAATTTAATAATTAATTATAACTAATTTTAAAACTAAATATTAAAATTTTAATTAAAATATAATTAACTTTGAAATGAAAAATGAAATAAAAAAAATATTTAAATAAAAAAAATTAAAACAACTTTGGGGGGCTCTCGGCCCCACTCCACCCCTTTACAAATGCCCACGGCCCAAAGGCCTGCGGCCCCCACTGTGACAGTGGGTACCCGTGCGGGCTCACTGTGACAATGGGTACCGCAGGTCTTTGGAACCTGCGGCCCACGACAGTGGTACCGCACAGGGGTACGGTGGCCCCCACCACCCACCTTCCCCAAACACAAAAAAATAAAATTTTTTATTCCATTTTAATTAAAACTTTGTTTTAATTAACTTTGTTTTATATTATAATAAATAATTTGTATTTATTTATATTTTTTTTAACTGGTGTAATTTTTAAGGTCTGTATTTTTTTTCAATAAAACAGCAAGCTCCATTTTTTTTTTTTTAATTAATTTTTTTTTTACAATAACTTTAAAGAGGGAGACTACTATATTATTATTATTATTTAAGGGAAAATTAACAAGCTATATTTTTAATAATAAAGGCTTTTTTTTAATTTTCAACAAATATTCTAAATAATAAAGGAGGGATTTTTCTTTTCCTCTAATACATGCATGATGACAAAAAAACAAGGAAGATTCATATATTCTTTTAAATATAATCATTTATTTCCAAGAGTAGTTTTCTTTTGTTTCCAAGCATGCAAATCTAACCAATCTCTTGTTTTCTTCCAGGTTTGATCAGGGTTTGGGCAAGGACATAGTGAAGGTATGAAATTCATATTTCCATGGCAAGGAGCTACAAATCTGAGGGTCTCAAGTAATTTTAACAACATATATCAATGTTTCCTCAAAGAAGTCTTCCTCCTACAGATCTGAAACCCTATGGCCCAAAATTGAAAACTCATACATATCAATTGAAAACCCTAATGCCCTTTTTAAATTTAACACCCAAAAATGAAACCCTTTGTATCCACAAGCATAAATCTGACATGCAAACTTGAAGGAAAACACAAATTGATACCAAGATCACATTTTTCAACTCTAAATCAATGAAATCACTAAATACTTCAAACAAGGAAGATCACACAAAAGGATCCTAGCTTTCAGATGCATGGAAGATGGGGATCTGAAAGCTAGAATTCAAAAGATGAATACTCTACCTCAATAACTGGTGAGAAGCACAATTTCCCAAAATCTCACAAGCAACCACAAGATTCCTCAATTTTTCCAAAGCCAAGCACACACACTAAGCTCCCAAAATCTCAAAAACCTGTTATGTTCAAATGAGAGAAGAATCCCCCTAATGAGGATCAACTTCCCCTAATTAAGCAAACCCTCATGACAACACATTCAGTTAACTCCTAAAAGGACTCTCCCCAAAATTGAAAGAAAAAAAAACAATTAATTAATTAATTAAAATATCTAATTACATGCACAACTCAACTTTGACTCCTAAATTCAAGTTGAGATCTCTTGAGTTTGAAAATACTTTTTCAACCAAATCTTGCACATGTAATTAATAAAATATTAATTTAAATAACTTAAGTATTTACATCACAATAATCCATGCAACTAAATATTTAATTATTTAATTAAGCATAAAAGCTTATTTACTCTAATTTTCAATTAAATATTAATATTTAATAATTGCACTTTAATTAAACTTTCAATTAAACATAGGTATTTAATTTAATTTTCAATTAATTAAATACCCTATATTTAATAATTGATTGCAATAATATTCAATTAAATAAATAACATGATATAACACCCACATAATCACATCAAGCACTTGAAATCAAACACATGCAAAATCAAACATGCACTAGGAAAGGGATACACAAATTCCTGTCAACTACACGAATTCGGTAAGGGTAGTCAAAACAGATACTTGTCCACTAACTAGGATAATTTGGTTTAGGATAGGATTTGGACCTGAAAACTATCTCCCCTCTCTTACCATTGAGATTAATGCAATCGGGCATGCTCACTCCTACCAATTCAGGGAAGACGTAACCTGGTACCTGCAAACCTGTCATCACAAAGATGAACATACATGCATATATATAATATGGCAAACAATGGTTGAGACTAGGTTATCGTGTGGATCTCAACGAAGCAAGTAACTACGACTCTGTCCCATACCATACCAAGAACATCAAATAGTAATGAAAACATACAATGATCCATGTGCATATAAATCTAAGGTCAGTATTGTCAAAAAACCATAATCGAAATGAAATCCTAACATATACATAAGCATCAAAAAAGTAACCCTAAATCACATATACACAAATGATACAACATGATAATAATGGATCAAGAATATACCGAAATGTAATACATAAATCATCTAAATCATCTGAATAAAACCACACAGACATGAAAAGGCCTAAAAGAGTTCGGCATTCACAAACTGAAAAGCAACCTAAGAGGTGGGTATTATAGTTCATTTTTTGTTAAGAAATTGGTTGGACAATCTTGTGGTTGATGTAGTTCCATAGTAGTCATTGAAGACTCAATTATTTGTAACATACCATTAATGAGATTTTGAATCATCAAGAGAATGAAATTAACTTTTCAAACACAAGGCTTTAGATCAACTAGGACCTAGGTGGATTATTTTGACATAGAGAAAAAATAATGTAACATGCACCATAAGTGACACATTGGTACGGTGTGGTCCAAAATGTTTGATCAGGCTGTGAAGCCTAACAAGTTCATTCCTAGCATTTACTCCCCTAATAAAATATGTTGGCATGGATAGTTTGAGGCCATGATGAACCATTTCAAAACCAAGTAATGTAGCAACTTTCATCTCAGAGACACTGCAAGATTTGGCAAGAAACGAGACGTTCTTGCCAACTTTAAATGAGGTAAAATCTAACAAAACTAAGAGAATATTGTGTGGGAATTGGTAACATGATCCTATATCATCTAATGGATTCATGATATGTTGCATGAGATCTGAGAGACAGTCCACCAAAGATCACTGATTTTGGTGCTTAGTGCACCTTAAGGGACACTTTTTTATGGAGTGGTCTGGAATATTCGATCGACTTGGGGATCCAAACGAGGTTGTTCCTAGTGTTTACTTATCCAATTGGAGAATTTTGAGTAGACAGATTGAGTCTAGGATGACCATTTCAAATGTATACACTACTGTAACTTTCAATTGAGTCACATTGCAAGTTCTAGCAATGATCAAGATTGGGTTGCCAATTTCAAACAGGATCGAATCTCCCAAAACTGAGAAAGGTTTGTGTGGGTAGTGGGAATTCAATATTTTAGAACCTAATGGATCATTGATACATCATACAAGATCTGAGAAATGTCCTATCAAAGATTTCTATTTTTTGTGCTTAATGTGTGCCTTAAGGGACACTTCATTTCGGAGTGGTCGATCTAGAACGTTAAAGCGACTTGGGGAGCCAAATGAGGTTGTTCCTGGAATTTATCTAGATGATAATATATCTTTTCATAGATGTTTTGATGCTAGAATGAAGCTTTTCAAAGATACACATGGTTGCAACTTTCAATTAAGTCACATTCCAAGTTCAGGCAACGACCAAGATGGGGTTGACAATTTAAAATGGGCTTGAATCTCCCAGAATCCAAAGAAATTTGTATGGGCAGTGGGAACATGATCCAATATGACTTGATGGATAATTGATATGTCACATGAGCTCCGATAAATGACCCATCAAATATTGCCAATTTTCATGCTAAGTGCACCTTAAGAGACATATCAGTTCAGAGTGGCCCAAAATGTTCAAGAGACTTAGGGAGATGAATGAGGTTGTTTCACATATTTACCTGATTAAGTGGAGTTGTTGGTGTAGATGGTTCAAGGCTACGATAAACAATTTTAAAGATATGCACTGTTACAACTTTGAACTGAGTCACATTGTAACTTCTGTCAACAATCGAGATTGGGTTGTGAATTTCAGATGGGGTTGAATCTCTTAAAACCAAGAGAGGTTTTAGTGGGCATTGCCAACATGATCCTTTAGCATATGATATATCGTTGATACATCACATGAGCTCCAAGAAACAACCCATCAAATATCACCAATTTTTTTTCTTAGTGCACCTTAAGGGTAACTTTGGTCTGGAGTGGTCCAGAATGTTGCGTGACTTTGGGAGCCAAACAAGGTTGTTCCTATTAGGATTGAAGAACACTGAAGGGGGGGTGAATCAACGTCCTAGAAGATTTAACATTCAACCACAATTTTCATATCAATGAAATCAACACAACTGAAAGTAAAATATAACACAACAACCATAACATCGTAACACCATAATTTTATTGTGGAAACCTTGTTGTGGGAAAAAACATGGTGGAGATGGAACCCACAAGGTGTTTTAGTTCTAATAAAATAAAATGTTATGTTAAGGGTCAAAGTACATAAGACAAGAATGCACATTAATTAAGGCTTACAGCCTAGAGCTCACTGATCAATAACAAAAACAGAAAAAAGGCTCACTACTTTAGCAATCTAATACAAAAAGAATAGGGCATATAGTCCCAGTCGTGAACTAAAAAACAACATCAAGTATGCTAATACCGTTCCAATGAAGTGTATAGCTATTCAAAAGACATGAGAACTTCTGGATGGTGTTCCTTTGGTATTGTATTACATTCCTTGACCTTCGCATCACAATCACATATCTCTATATTATGATCCATCTCAAAAAATCAATCTTATATATGAACTTTTTCTTAACATAGTCACTCTTAAGAACAAAATGAGTAACATGTAGTGTGTCGACCAAATACCTTATCAAATATTCATGCTAACCCAAATCATAGCATGTACATAATGTACCATGTCATCTCTAATTCTTCCCTCTATCAAATTGATTATAACATCGATCAAATGGGATCATTGCACGATCTAGTGATCAACTGTCTCTGTCTTTGTCACCAACCTATTAACCCGATACTCAGAAAATTATAACTCCAACAAATATTAACATCAAAATATGTTATCATAAACATAGATGTATATATTCTCTTTGAATCATCTCCTACAATTGCACATCAAAATTTTATCTTATGTGTTCATACCGATCTCAATACCAAAACTACATCACTATGCTAGTAATTCTAGACTTAGCCAATTTTACATTTTGTCCTTCAGTATCACAAAAAATTTTCATCCAATCATCTATAAGATGTGTAGTTTCCATCAATAAAAATATAGGATCTCTCCATTAGTGTCTCTTTCTAACAATCTCCTCATTTTTAATTGATGGCAATACTTAGTGAAAAAAATTGACTAAGAGTAAAAAATGCCAGACTCCAAAAAGATTAATCATTATCTCTCCCAATGTCGTCTTATCTTTCCAAACAAAAATTTAGGCCCCCATAAGCTTGATATTTTATTTTTGAACCTTACATTTCCCCCTTTGACATCAATGGAAAAGACTGGGAACTTGGACTCCAAAATTGTCTACCAAAATCCTAAAGTTGTACAAGGTGTTCAAGAATACTTACAATAATTTGAAAATATCATAGAAATTTCTCTTCAGAGATGCATAATTATTATCCCAGATTTTTTAAGTTCTCCATGATCATAATCTATCCATATATGGCATAAGTTGCTTCCTCAGTGAATATTAGATCTATAGTCTCAAGCATCCTATATGTTAGTTCTTCTTCCTTCAAGTTGTGAGTCAAAATTTATCAAGTTTAGGAATAATGAGGCTCCTATGTTGTCCAATCCTTTCCTTTACTCTCTCTTTCTTTGTAACAAGTGTCTTGATCTTATCATGAATTATGGTCACTTGTGTTGCATGAACTGAAGCTAATTATTTTAAGGGGTCCAGTTATTTTGCCAATTCAGTTAAGTTGACTCCAGACTCCTTAATCACTTTATCAACATCAGAGATAGAAGTAGTGTAATCTATACATCCTTTGTAGATCTTTCTTCCCTATGCCAATGCATCCTTGATACTATGAATGACTATACTCAATAAATTTTTATGGATTTAAATTTAAAATGATTTCAGTTTCATTATTTTGAATTTTGCGCTTAGCAGATTCTAGCTTGTGAATGAAATAGCCCAAACTGTGTAAAAACTATAATTATTTATGGATAAAATTAAAATTATAATGCAGTAACAAGTTAAAATTTTGTGATTCTGAAAAATGAACCTAACAAATGTATGTGTGTGATTTTGTAATTTGTGAATCTGAAAATGAACCAAACAAATGTATGTGTGTGGATTATTCTTTATAGTAATAACTTAACTTTTGTATGTGTGTGACTAGGGAATTGTAAAAGTTTAAAGTGTGCAATTATTCTTTACAGTAAAACTAAAGTCTAAAATTAGCATAACAAATACAAATTTTATTAATGTGGTAGTACTAGTACCTTTATTAATTTTCCCTTAAATTTTAATTATACCTAATTATGTAGCCAAATGTATGAAAAAATTAATAAATTCATAGATATTATAAACCGTAACCTTCATAAATATTTTATTTTATAATCTTTTAGATTTTAAAAATACATAAAAATTGCATTGTATAAGAAAAATGAAAAAAAATTAAGGAACATTGGATCACGATGATCACAGTCTGCAGATCGATGATGTAAACTCCATTTTGGGGCAAAGTTGTGAAGTTTAAAAACTTTCACAAGCATCCTCCATAAAAGTGACACGTGTCACATATGCATGCTAGTGTCACATATATTAAAATTTTGGATACATTTAATGCTTTTCCTTCAACAAAATTTTGGGTGCATATATTATAATATATTAATGGCGTAAGGTGTATTCCAGGCCGAATGTGGGAACAATTAACATTATCGGCAAACTTCCTCCAAAACCGAGACACATGTCATAATGTCATTCATTGAACTTCAAAACTAATGAGCCTTGTTCTACCATATTTAATTAAGTATATTTAATAGTTAATAACTATACGTACATTCTAAATTTGTAATTGTATAGTTATTAATGTAATTAAGTGTAATAAGTTATATTTCGGGAGGAATTGTAAAAGTTTAAAGTATTAAGTTATTCTTTACAATGAAACTAAAGTCTATAGTTAACATAAAAAAATTTATTAATGTGGTAGTCCTAGTACCTATATTACTTTTCCCTTGATTTAATTATACTTAATTTTTCAGCCAAATGTACTTGTTAATAAATTCATAAATATTATAAATCGTAACCTTTATAAATATATTGTTTTATAATCTTTCAGTTTCAAATTTTAAAATATGTAATAATTATATTGTATAAGAAAAAAATAATGAACGTTGGATCAGGATGATTGCAGTCTATAGATCGACGATGTAATCCCCATTTCAGGGTGAATTTGTGAAACTTAAAAACTTATGTGAGTGTCCTCTAGAAAAGTGACATGTTTCACATATACGTGTCAGTGTCACATTATATTATAATTTTAGGTGCATATAATGCTTTTCCTTCAACAAACAATTGTGTGCATATATTTTAATATAGTAGTTATTATAATATATTATCAACATATGGTGTATTTCGGGCTGAATGTGGGAATGATTAACATTATCTGCAATCTTCCTCCAAAACCAAGACACGTTTCATAATGCCATACATTAAACTTCAGAACTAATGAAATTTGTCCTACCAGATTTAATTAAGTATAGTTATTAACTATTCTTCCATTCTCAATTTTTAATTGTATACTTATTAAGGTGATTAAGTATAATAAGATCTATTTTGGATGAAATTTGTAAAGGATTAAAATGTCTTGAAAAACATTCTAGAAAAGTGTCACACTCACATGTAAGAATTAGTCCTCAGAAAGAAGCTAGAAACTTTTTTGGTTGTCATTGTTTTAAACTTTTAATGAATTACATATATGTCACTCTTAAAAGCTTCTTTACCTTGATATTGACCTTAGGTGTGGGTTGTGATGTCTTCCCTATACTATTCACCCAAATCACCATCTCCTAGTGCACCCTTGTTAACCTACATTTGTAGATCCCTTAGATTTACTCAAGTGGAAAAAATGACACATCTCTAAGTTCTATTGTGGGTGTCTCAAATCTATAATTGGGGATGGCCACTACCAATATTTGGGTTTCCTTCCCAGAGGCTTCCAATTTTTGATCTTCTACACTAACAAGTTATTCTTTAATTTAAAATCATTCAAGTTTGGCCAAAGGAAGGATAATTCATTGCCCAAATAATCATCTAAAATTATTTTTTAATTCTTATTTGTGTTCGAGTATAGTGATTACTAAGAGGGGGGGTGTGAATTAGTAATCATACGCAAAATAAAACTTCTAACTTCCTTTATCAACTTTAATAAACTCGAGCAATGTTAAATCAAATAATACATAAAGCAATAAGCACACATCATACACAAAATATTGACACAAGCATTGCCTTGAGTGGAAACCCTCCTAGGGAATAAAACCACTCGAACTTAACCTCATAGGTTTTATCTTTTAAATCAATTTTTACATCTCACTGATGTTGTCTCACCAAAAATTTCAATGTATCACTAGACTTGTGCCTCACTGGTCTTTTGTGCCTCACTCACTAGGTGCCTCATTGGCCTTATTACAATATGTCTTATAGGTTTTTCAATTTTCTTTTACAATTTACAACATACAAATATCAGAAAGCATGATTGTCATTTAGCCGCTACAACTATATATTGTACATCACTAAGCACAATAAATGTTGTTGTGCTTAATAGTTCATAATGTATAATGATAGATTCTAAATTTAATCAAAAAATTTATGTTGTAGAATAGACTTTGCACAACTATTATCAAGGTATGATCACTACAAAACACTCAATATCTTCTTTGTATGTGCATTGAATCACTCTATCTCTACAAATAAATAGACTTTGTGATAATGAATCATAAACTAAATTCAAATTGTTTGAGAGGAACTGAATACAACTCATTAACATGCATCCTTCAATATGACCCTAAAAACATGTATCCTTCAAAATTATAGTTCATTTTCACTTTCATAATAAGCATGGTAAATGAAATGATCAAAATGTCACTGTCATAATAAAATGTAATAAACAGATCACAATTCCATTTACTGCTATTAAACCCAAACTATATGTCAATGTAAACTTATGCATCAATATTAATACAACTAAACATAATGCATTCTATCAAATTGTGATCATCAAGTATACCAAAAAAAAAGTGTCATTCTATATGATATAACTTTATCACATAGTATCCAAACTGTTAATTGTATAGTGTCATAATCTTATTATATGAGTTCATCTAAGTATGCTCTTTAAAAACATGCATGGACCCAAGACTTGTGATCAAACAGATCGCTTAAACAATATAAAATATACCAAATGTAGCTATGTATCAAAGACATATAATGAAATAGACAAAAATAATATCATTATCCCAACATTCATACTATGACTCTTATGAATGTATCGTAGTAACTTCACTGTCCATATGACAATTAACACAGTTAATATACACCCGAATATGAAACAAAGTAACTATGATAAAGATGACAAGCTTGAAATGGAATAATGAAAACATAATACACATTGGGCATGATAACCCTTACCAAGGGTTAAGCCAACATTGACTGTGTATGGACAACCCAAGCTACATATATGTGAACAAGATATAAGTATGGTTAACAAATAGTCACAATATGGATGCATGGCATTAATACTGTGATGTAAATTATGGTAACCCTACAAATGTATAAGCATTTATATTTTCATTGTACTTTGATAGTTAACAAACATACCCAATGAAATGCCTTATAAGATAAACTTGACAAGGGTTTTATGATGCAAAGAAAATGAAATAATGCATGATTGCCACGAAAAGAGTAAATGGAAGAACATACAAGTAAAATGACATGTAAATGATATGTAAGGATGCTTAACTACTGAAAACAAATATGAAAAACCATCTTTATTTATCATCATAACTAAGACAAACTCAAAAAGGGTTTAGTAAAGAAAGCAAAAAACTAAACCCTTAATCATAAAGATTAACATTTTTAAAACAAGAGAATTATATATGATAAGCATGAGAAGATGAACTCAAAATAAAAATAACATAATCATATTCACATGGATTAAAATATTTAAGATCATTTGTATCATTTCTCAAAGAATCTTAAACCCAAAACTATTCCAGCTTCCTCCTAAATGTCATTCCTAATGTTGGCTCTTCAACTAAACTATGTAAGAAAGTACTGAGCCATGATTGTGATGCCCTAGCACAATAGAGATAGAGTTAACCTAGAAATTAATTAGAATAATATGCTTCAAATTTTATGCTTGAAGCACCAAATATGGTGCTCGCATCACACCTCCAATTAATGCTCTTAACTGCCACATTAATGTGGCATTTTGCACCAAAATCTCATCTTTGCAAGTGTAAGAAAGTGGCTAGGGACCGACCAAAAGGTCCTAGAAAAGACAAATTTTACTCGATAACAAGTGTACTAATTTATTCTCTTTTTGGTTTATTTTTTCTTTTAAATTGTATATTTTTAAATTTTCTTAGTCTGTTATTAGAATCTAAATTTATGCAAGTATGTATTTTTGTTTCTATAGTGTTTAATTGTTGTTTTATTAGACATTGGTTCATCAAAAATTATACCAATATCCTTCAAGATATATTTCATCCAACCATTGAGAGACATGATGAAACAACAATATATTTAGCCTTTTCATACGACAAAGATACAAAATCCTGCTTCTTACTAAACCAAGAAACCAACCGGGGGCCAAGAAAAAAAATCCATTGCTAGAACTTTTTGCCATCATCAAAATTATGGAGCCAATCTGCATTTGTGCTAGCTTTTGAAGTAAATATTGATCCTCTAATATACCACAATATCAACTCATGTGTTCCTTTCAAATATCTAAAAATATTTTTTACTACAACCACGTGTGATAGTCTTGGTTTTTGCTAGAATCTAGTCATCAGATAGACAACATACATGATATTTGATCTAGTAGCTATCAAATTTAGCAGTTCTCTAATAATCTCTCTATATTTTCTTACATTTACTTTGGATTATTTTCCTCCTTTAGTCAGCCTACATCTGGTAGTCATGGGAGTACACACTAGTTTACAATTTTCAAATCCAAACTTCTTTGACAATTTTGTAGTCTAGATTTTAACTGAGAGATAAAAATGCCTTCACTAATGTAATTTACTTGTTATCCAAGAAAGAAATTCAAATATCCTATCATAGACATCTCAAATTAATATTGCATCAGATTAGAAATTTTCTTTGACATGCCATCATCTCCTCCAAATATTAACTCGTCCATAAAAATCATAACTATTAAGAGTTTTCTTGTTTCAAATTTGAAATTAATTTTGTAGTTAGTAGATCGTTTCAGAAAGTTTTGATCAACCAAATAATTATCCAATCTTCCATACCAAGCTCAATGATCTTCCTTAAATCAATACAAGGCCTTGTTTAGTTTACAAACAATATTCACATCATTTGATAGCTTAAATCCTTCTATTTGTTCAATGTAAACCTCTTCTTTTAGTTCATCATTCTAAAATACTGTCTTCACACCCATATGATAGATTCTAAAATTCATGAATGTTGCAAATGGAAAAAATGTCCTAACATCTTACATTTGGGAAAAAACAATTTCTCAAAATTAATTCCCTAAGTTTGATTGTAACTTTTGCAGATCACTAATGTTGTGTCTCTCACAACATGCCCATCTTTATCTATTTTATTCTGGAACATCCGCTTGGTTTTAATAAATTCTTTCTCGTTTGGTCTGGGAATAAGTTTACAAATCATATTTTTCTCAATCTCTTCCATCTTATTTTCAATTTCCTTCAACTATATCTAATCACAACAAGATTATTCAACTATCTTAGGTTCAATATTAGAAAAAATGACTCCCTTATTCATATCTTCAATGGTCTGAATTTCAGAGGACACATTAGATTCATATTATGTTTGTATAGTCTAGTCCAAATTTTTCATAACATAAATCTGGTACAATTTCCTTGGACTCAATTTCAATCTTCTAAGCCCATTTATCTCACAAAATATGTTAAATCCGTTATTAACAAATTCTCCTCCTCTATCAAATCTCAAGTATCTAATTTTTCTATCATCTTCATTTTCAACTCTAACTTTGACTAACTTCAATGTAACCCAAGTAATTCTAGAATGATCATCAATTGAGAACATAAAATACCTTTCACTCTATAGATTCATTTTTTTAATGGACTACCTAACTATGTGTATACCAACTCCAATGGTTTGCTAGCTGACAAATCTATTTTTTTCTCCCTCTTTAGGTTCTCTGCAAACATTGTTATCCAATTTTGTTAAGCTTGGTAGATCTCTTATTGTCATTTCTAAACTAATCTTTAGAAAATTGTCATAGCATCTATAACACTAATAGCCAAGTAATGCCTTGTAGCAACATCTAGCAACTACATATTTCTTCTAGTTCCTTTACCAATTTCTTTCTTTAGCCTCCTGACAATGTTTTCTTTTGTGTCATCTGTGCTTTCATCTTTTGAATCTTCATTAGCCACTGTCGCCTTGAAATAAGTCTCATATCTATGTTTTTCCTTTCAAAAACTACTTATTTCAAATGCACTCAAAGTTCCAAATAATTATTCTCTAGTGAAATTTGTTAGATCATAAGTTTCTTCAATTACTGAGACCTTGTCACTGTAGCTTTCTGGTAAAGTCCTCAAAATATTTTCTATCACATCCCTATCATCTAGAGCACTACCAATATTTCTCATCTCATTTACAACATCATAGATTCTCTAAAAGTAGATTTCTATGTCTTCTCCTTCCGTCCTTAAGTTCTCATATCTACCTTTAGCGGTTTTCGTATTAGCTAATTTATCTCTATCATTTCCTTCATAAATATTTTTTAGATTTTTTCCCAAACTTCATAAGCTGTCTCTACTTCAACAACTTTCACTAATTCAATTTTAGATAATGCACTGAAGATATCATACCTTTCTATTTCATTTTATTCATAGGCATCAATCTCATCTGAGATAGTTGAAGATTTCAATATGCATTATCTATGGGCATCTTTGTTCTTATCCATTTGACTCGAAATTGATAATGAATTATATTTATATATGAGTGAATATCTTGATGTAAGTTGTAGCAAAATGGGATTTGTTTCTTGCTCCATATTTTTGAAAAAAGATAAACCTATTGATGGGGAGGTCACCTTGCTCTCCTAGAATCCTACTCCCTCTTAGGAATCTCACCTTGGACCCTATTCACTTTAGGATCCTCTGGACTCACACTTGAGTCTCTTAGGGTTACTCACAGACCCTAACTAGAAGGATTTCTATTCTCCCTCTCTCCTAGGTTTCCTACCCACCGAAAAGTTTCACTCTTTACCTTATCTTTCTTTCCATGACTAAATAAAGTCAGTCATGCACCTTTCTTCTTCTATCTATCTCTCCTACAAGTTCTCTAGCCGGGTCATTTAGCTCGCCTAGGACTTGTCTACAATTCTGACTAGCCTCTTCTCAATCCCAAACACAAAAACAGAATCAAAATACATGAGGGATGCTTTTTGACGGTCACACTCCATAGGACGGATTATAAGAGTCAAAAAGCATCCATGGCACTTAACTGAATTCAAAATCCTACTCTACAAAAGTCTGTACACAACACAAATCTACACAGAGCACACTGAAAACTCTTCTTTATTGAAATTCAAAAAATTACAATTCACACACACTGAAAACTTATTCTGCTAGCCTTCACAATTCCAGTTCTTCAACAACTTCTCAAAAATGGCTCCTTCCTCGATTTATGAATCGACTTCTTCTTGGTTGTAACCATTTTTAGGTTACCTGTCTGCCTGAGGATTTTAACTACCTCGGCTCTTCATTTTCCTCCTATAACTATCATCGATATCATCCTCTGCATGGTTGTCGATGTGGACATCCTTTTCCTCCATGTCACTGACTTTTTTATCTTCCCTCGGTGATGTTGACCAGTCAACCTATTTTCTTATTCTAACCGTGGCATCATTGTTCTTTCTCAGCTCGATTAGACGCTTACCTTACTCCAAATGTTTAATCGCATAGTCGCGAGCCTTAACAACCATGTATGCCTTACCCTGCGACCCTACAATACACTGATGTCGCGCTCTTGCAACACTTCTAACCGAGCTGCCATTTACTCTGTGACCCTACGATGCCTTGTTGTCGCGCTCTCACAATGCTCATAAACTAACTGTCTGCTATCCTGTGATCACGTGATGCATGGGTTGTCGCATTGTTGCACCGCATATAACCTAACTGCCGGTTGTTCTGCAACCTCGCGATGGACTGATGAAATCGTTTATCACAGCGTCACGAGCTCTACTCTCCATACCTACCAACCTTTCCATACATGTCATCGCATGATCATAGCCATTTTAATTTAACCGCTGATCAATCGTCGATTGTGTGATGCACTATTGTTGCACCCTCGCAACCATTTTCCACTAACCGCCGATGACCCACCGACTATGCGATGAGCTATCGTTGCGTCCTCACAACACTTAAACACTAATGGTCGGTCACCTTGTGACTGCGTGATAAACATAATGTAACCATAACTTCATGAGTCTTTTGACTTGCGCTCCCGCTCTTGCGCTAAGCATGAGGAAACCATTAGGGTTTAGAGGAAAACTGCTAGCCGAAACTGAACTAACTACTAACCGTGATCTTCTCCATGATCACTCTGATGATTACTAGGGATCGGAGCAAGAAACCCTAGGGTGCTCTGCACCATACTCCCCCCTCTAAGAAGGAAAAATTAGTTTGAATTAGTCGACAGCAATGCCGAACTAATTCCTTATTTTCTGCAGTCTTCTTCGTCCATCCATGTAGCTTCTGCTTCTGGTAACCCTAACCATTTGACTAGGTATTCTCTGTATACCCTTTGTCAAGTTGTCTTTTGAACTCATGAATCTAGGATTTTCTCTGCTTGCAACTTTGACTTAGTTTTCACTCGTATATCTTGAACATCTTTTCCTACTTCCATCTTTTGAGTAATCTCAGGCATTACTGGTCCTCTGTATGGAATAAGATCCTGCACATTAAAAATAGGTGACATATCCAAATTGTTAGTTAAATCAATTTTATAGGCATTCTGCCCATATTTCTCCAATATCTTGTAGGGACCTATTCTCCTCATTTGCAGTTTAGTAGGAATCCCCTTCTGTAATCTGGCTTTGTTTAGATGTACCATTACCAGATCTCCAATTTGAAATTAAACTTCTCTCCTCCCTTCATCTACCTTCTCTTTTAATCTTTGATTTGCCTCAATCAGATTCTTCTTCACCTGATCATGTATCTCCTTCATAGACTGTGCAAAGTCATCAGCATGTCCACTTACCACTCTCTGTCCTTTTAACTCTTTGAGTTCACAAACTCCACGTGGATGCACCCCATATACAATCTGAAATGGGCTTTTCCCTGTAGTCCTGTTAACACTATCATTGTAAGCAAATTCTGTCTGTGGTAACACTTGATCCCAGGCTTGTCCATACTCCTTTTTTTAAGCATCTAAGCAAGTTTCCCAGCACTTTTTTGATAACTTCTGTCTGACCATCTATTTGAGGGTGGTAGGCAGAACTGTGGGATAATTTAGTTCCCAATCTTCTCCATAAGGTCTTCCAAAAATGACCCATGAATTTGACATCTCTGTCAGACACTATGCTTACTGGAAAACCATGAATTCTAACTATTTCCTTGAAAAATAAGTGAGCAA